>LUCH01001653.1:0-91296 GCA_013368495.1 Paragonimus heterotremus
GTGAGGGGACTGATTGCTTCAATAATGGCTGCGTTGGCTAGACGATCGGACTACAGACCGATTCAACATAAACTATGACAGTTTCCGTATCGTGAGTACTGTGACGGAGTTTAGACAGCAGAGTTCATCACCTTTGAGTTTCATCATCGGACTCTGCCAATTCTCCACATCTCAGTAGTTTTCGAGGAAATGACCATTGTGGTATTTACTGATAGTCAACATATATACTGAAGAGTAGTTTGGCAGGTTTATGATTTCAGATGGCACTCAATTGTGAAAAGTCAAGGCTTCGGCTGGATTCGAACCAGCGACAGAAACACCATGCCAAAACGCGACAAGCGCCCTACCATCTGAGCTACGAAGTCACGCCATGAGCTCATAAATTTCACATTCGTTAGTTTGAATCCAGCCGAAGCTCTAACTTTTCACAGTTGGGTCTCATCTAAAATATATACTGAAGATTAAATGGGCTCCTTGCGTGAGTAATTTTCGATCACACAATATTTAAAGTTGCTTGTCATTAGCGTTTTACCGCTACTCCATATAGGTCCGGGATTGCAAATGTTGTGTCACACAAATAGTACACTGAAATTATAACTCCAGGAGGTGAATTTTCCGGTCTGATACTCAACTGTAACGACTTGCAAGCTACTTTTTTCATTGAACTTTACACTTTAGTGATGAACGAATGTTTGACATTAGTGTATAGTTACGCATGGGCGGTCCGAATAACTCAACATCTCGACCGATCACACAACCGTCGTTTAAGCGCTAAAATTTACCTGATCATCTTCCAGTTGACACTATCGAATATTGAATGCTTTGTGCTACTCGAAAAGTGTAGACAGAATTCCAGTAGTTTTTATATTTATCGTGAATCAAGCGGATATAGGCAAAACTGCATGATGGCGTATAGCATGATCCGGTGATTAACTGTACCCGTGTGCGTCAGGATTCACTTCTTATTCAGCCACTGCTTTTTCAAAGCTTATGGTAACCATGGGATAATATAAAATGAGACTGGTTTATTCCGTCTGGGTGCCATAAACACTTCCGGGTTGTCATCAGCTATCAACAAGAACATGAATATAGCATTCTGATATAAAAATCTGTCTATATTGTGTGCTGGTGACATACAAGTTTACGTTTTAATTCTGCACAAGTGAAAAAGTGATGTCGAAAGACTGATAGTGAAAAACTGGAAATGAAGAAATACACGATGAAGCCCATTAGACCATGAAGTATAAGCGTTTAGTAACTTATAACCTGTTCGTATTACACCTTCTATAAGGAGAAAAACTACAGAAGTTCATACAGTAAGGCCTGTTGTGATATTCATTAACTTATGTTTCATAATATAAACCAAATCTTGTTAAAAAACAATAACATGAATTCATAAATTTTACGCTACTATCTTCAATCTCAGCCTACTGGAGGACACTTTCCATGAGCTTGTTAGAATTTCGAGTCATAATGACTTATTTTCTTCTCTGATATTGTTCGTCAGATACTGAATAGTTATCAACTTATTCAAGTCTCGTTAAAAGGCTTCAATGTAAAAGTTCGGGGCCGTCAAATCAGATAAACAAGATGGTCAACTGAAATCAGGACGACATTCATTCGTTCGAACCGATCTGCAGGAGTTCCAGGAATATTACAGAAGAATGGTGTATTTCTGTCCCCATTTTGTCTGAAGTAAAATTGTTTTGGTCGGTTCAGCGATGTAGAGGAAAAAAGAGTCAAAAATATTAGAAACTCGGCTAAATAAAACTATTGTTCTACAGTCATATGAGCAGCGAACAGTGGAAGGCACTGAAACAACGTTACGCCAGATATGTGTGTTTGACTACCTGTGGGACTGTGTGAGTTTAACGTTCGAGTGCTCACGGAGTATATATCAGTATCTGTATTCGTTCAAATAAATATCCAAGCACAAACGAAAGTTCACAGCAATCAGAATACACATGGCAATCGGAACTTTAACAGTCAACGATAAATAAATAGAACCGCTAGAGGAGCATGCCACAAATACAACTATTAATTTACAGTAAACGTTTCACAGTTTGAGATGTTTCAATATCACTCTCGCATGTCTCGACATTAATTTAATGTGTACCATGAGGATTCTTTGGGTATCAACAGCGAACGGGATTGCATGGCTAATGTACCCATGAATAGGCTGACAGACATGGATTGGTTACCTCTTACACCAAGTGAGATAACACAGATCCACCGAGTGCGAGAAGTAAAAGAATCTACCTTGATTGCACCCCTAGTTACCAGGCTGGCGGAGTAGCAGGCTAACACTTAGGCGGTGAGCATTGAGAGCTTGAGTGCAATCGAACGGCTTACAGAAGACAAGGAAAATGCGGATAAACCAGCCCTCTGTCTGTATGTATATCAACGATCCACCTAGATTGGCATGGATATCATCGTCTAAGTGGCTGGATAAGACAGGCAAGCCACGCTTCGTGGTGATAATGCGGTAGGTGTCCGAGCAGCAGTTTGATAACCGTCATGACGAATGAAGATAGGGCTGACGCTCAGACTAATGCCGATCGTCCACGAAGTGGGGACCTGGTGACAAAATACAGGGTCTAAATCAAAGAGCTTACCCAACAAACAGGTCTCATTACGGAGTCGGGTTAGCGGTCGACTTTAACACACTGCTGTATCCACGGAGGGGATAGCTGGCACTGCGGTGCACATGCATTTCACGTCAAGCCGCACGCCTGTATCGTCTAAGTGTTTTCATCACCACGGTCCGCGATCGTTTACACCAGACCGGCCACACACGTCCCCATAAACGTTTAAGCGTATGAGAGCAAGTGCTAGACGGGAAACTACCATGCGCTGGTAAGTGCAAATGAACAAAGTAAAAACACGATTATTCCCTAACAGAATGCGCCATCACGATATTTTTTAAACCAAACGTTGCATAATAAAACTCTGCATTAGAGACCACCACAGATTTTAAAATTACCAAGATAGCGAACGAGAACTAACAGTTCTCTTATAGGATCTGAAGCAAGTCATGTTGTTTGCCTAGATTTACCGCGCAATTTATGGATTCTGAAGTACTTCATACAGCTTCCAACTCCAACAAAATGGAAGGCCATGAAAATTGATACACTTGGTAAATAATTGATATAAATGAAAACTCCACACACTTGGTTCATGTCATTTACAAATCGCTTTCTGCTCCTGGGCGTAGCCGACATAATTCTCATAACCTCGTGTGCATAGAGTATCAAACTCAAGTTTTACTCAAACTCCAACAATGGACGGTCTAGCCACCAGAGTTGGATTCCACCAACTATTCGGTTATTGGCACCACATATTCATCCACAAACTGAAAGTCACAGTCCCATCTCATCACAATGATTACAGTAGAACAAATGAATTCATCTATTCATAACGAACTAGACAACATATTTCCTTACGGTACAGATTTAAAAACTCATCATGAGGTGTATTTCAAAGGAAGAACGACGGCTATGTAAGGTTGAACAGCCAGGCTCCACTCAACCTAGGTCATCACTGACAGACAATAATTTGAGAACTGTCTCAGGAAATATCTGCTGGCAACCATGCTTCAGTAGTGTCCAAAATGCAGTAAAATTTCGAGACGCATAAAAGCCAGATTTGAATGTCTAATTACATTGAGACGTTCACAATGGAATAGGTATCAAACGGAGAAGAAAGGACTTATGTTTGTCGGGTACATCAAGTAGAGCGACCGTACTGGAGGCTATTCCAAGAAGACCAGATCAGCTGTCAAAACAGCAATGCTCAAAAGCTGCAGGCAAAACTTGAGCTGTCTTCCCGTGAAATCACATTACACACGAACTGCAGTGTTGATATTACGCAACTTGAAAACCTCCGGTGGATTTGTCAAGACATGTGTGAAGGTGACCAAAACTCACATTAATCAGTACGTAATTCTGAATAATTGTGAACTGCGAGCAAATTTCGAGTGCGCAGTAGGCTAATGAACTGAATAAGGTTAAACACCAGCGTCACAAATCGGAAGAGAATCCAGGGACTTACTGGCCCATAAATAATTTGACTCAGATTTACCATATACCGTGGTCTTAAACAGCCGTCATCGTGTTAGTCGGGCCCTCAACTGTTGGTCCTGTCTTGTTAACTGATCTTTCACCGAATCCAAGTGACCTGTTCATAGGTTTTCAAAGACTCGTGCAAAAGAGATCTGAAAATTAGTTCTGTTCCCAGTAGTCTCCGAAATAATTGAGAGTTAACCGGATAACGTCCTCCGAGCTAAACCAACAAAGGGAACTGATTATGATGGATGTCCAATTCAGAGGCACGATGATTCCAACATACGGTGGAATATCTCGACACGGTGATGAAATATGGTCAAAGCCAGCAGCAACTGGATCGTAGACAACATGGGTGACCGGCTGAGCCAACAATTAGCGAAATTGGAACAACGAGTGAGAAATGGCAGACAAAAATCCACGACGGAAAGCGTTAATCACAATTAACAAAACCAGGCAGGAGTTTACACGGTGTTTAAACAGAAATTGCCGTTGTGTTATACACTGAAATTCCGGCCCATGAATGCGAACGTGCACACGGCATGGGAACGTTCGAGCTGGACAATAAAGATCGTGCTTTCTCGAAAAACCTTTTAGTAGATTATCACCGGGCGGCAGCCTGATTTTCTCTCAAAACTGTGCAGCTTGCTCATGGCTTTTGGACAAACGCTGTTCCTAAAAGACTAGCCATCGATGTAATGTATTTTAAGTTCTCCAAGCCCTTTGATACAGTCGATTACGAGAGCCTACCATGAAAATTCCACAATTACGACGTTTATTAAAGAGACTTGTAGACTGTATGACTGAACACAAGTTCAACGCCTAGGCTAGTGGTGAGTTATCAGAATGGTGTGCTGTCAACAGAATCGTTCTGCAAGGATCCATCTTCAGGCTACTGTGGTTCATTCCTATGCATCCACTCAGCAGTGTGAACTCAACAATATTCCATTACGTCCACGATACGGAACTCTAGCAAACTACAAATTGTCTGAAAGATGTGCAGAACGATTGGAACTGTCAAAAACCAGTTTGTCGTAAACACTAACCTGCTGTTCTACGTTAAGGTCTAACATGTTGAAAGTGAAGTCGTGCTGCTAACTACATACTGGTGACAGTAAACCACTTTTGCCAATATGAGAACAAGACCTAGGAATTTCAGTTTGATCTATCCTTCATAATATAGAGCCATAACTAAAAACGATCGGGGAGAATTTGTGTAATGTGGGATTTTGCAACCATAAATTTGAAGATTTACGACTAAATAATGACCAGTTAAGCATAACGCTAGTGCAGTGAAGATGGGCGATCGTATTATACTATTAATACCGCGGCTATTCAGTAGTAGGTGCAGAGCATATATTTCGACATCGTACAAGCTACAGGAAAAATGCAGAAAGGGATATCAGTGTGCAACATCTCCCATAATGGTCCCTGCTACTTAAAGGAACTGAGCATTGACATGTGTGGCAGCTGAGGCGGCCTGAGGCCGAATACTGTATGCAAATGAGTGGTTTTGTGTCTGGTTTTGTTTAAATGCTTAACCGATGTGTTGCTTTGTTGAATAAACAACCTTTGTGCAATCCGCAATCTTGAATCCCAACACTAGTGTACACGATTAGGGAATGGTTCCAATAAGCGGACTAGTCATAATCGTAGGAACGATAAAGAACACAAATAATGACGGATCACATACAGGATAAAATAGTAGTCTGGTGGATAGCAAAGATGATAACAATAATCAGGATGTGCACGACGTGGTCAGGAATGTCGAAGCAGCAGGATCGCTTTGTTTCAACGTGGATCTGTTAGGCTGTGATGAAGTTCAACTCCTCTCGACCGCGGGCAGCAGATCATCAAAAGTCGACTCTGTCATCGGCTGACCCAAATGTGACTCGGCTTAGACAAACCGTTCCTTGTGAATGGCTTAAGAATCTAATGCTGCACTGTCAACAAAACAGTACGATTCAGAACAGACTAGTAGCATATAACCGTATTCCGGTATCACGCCTGTTCGATTAGAGGGTGGACACTGTGAGCGGTTGACTGCACATAAAAATTGGACAACCGGTAAATTTTGATGTAATTTACCAGTCAAACAGTTAACAGTAGAAACCGACTAGTGGATGCACACCATCTATTCAGTTCGCTTCACCAACACTGTTTATGCGGTAACAACCTGTGCTAATAAATTTCAGCTTTCCCGTTATTGGTCTCCCTGTTCTATAAGGGTTTCGTGAACCACGTTACGTGTCTCGTAATTGCACAGGTCGTCTCCATCTTAAGTGACCTCAAATTCAGTCCCAAGAGTGCATAAATCTCTATCGTCCTCCTCCGGTACAAACCCATAAAATGAAGCTCATATCATGGTAAACTCAACAGGTCACACATTCACCAACTCAGCTTGAATAAAGAACTTAGGTGTTGTTCAGACCTCCGTGCCAGTCACCCACGTGATGAGAGTGTTCAGTGTCAGTTATTCATCGAACTCTTACACATAAACTTCATTCGTATTCGTATTCTACTGTTCATCACATGTGGATCAACTCAGTACACCTGGTGTACGAGAAGAGAACAAACAGCTTATTTCGGAGCAAATTCACATTGACTACGTTGTTCGTCTTTTTTTGTCAAGTCAGTTCAAATCAACAGTATGTTATATACCCCGAGAGAGAGATGGCAGTTCAACTTTTCACGAACTCATAATCTCAGCAACTAGAAGACAACCAACTAACTGTGATCGAGTCTTGAAATAATACTAATCAATATAAATCTCGTGGAAATGTTAGTTCACGTTTACGAATTGTATCAGTTGATATAAGATTTATTGATTTGGTTTCGCGCTGAAGCATACTGTGACTGTCAGTTCTCAAACCAATAGAGTTCGATGTGACGGTCTGGCATACGTTCAGGTATCACAATTGTATCACTGTTGAAGTAACAAACTGACTGGCAGTTTCAGTTGGTTGAAGCATTCTCCTGCAGCGTTCACGCTAACAGTGTATGCAGTGTAAGTCTTCTGAACGGTTCTACGTGCCCAACGCGTACAGAATGTTGTTGTACAAAGCAGCGATTAACCTGATCTCTTAACACAATAAACCCAACGTGCTACTAATACTGTTTCACCAAATATTTTATGCCCAAATACATAGTGAAAGTCTATAACTTAGTCAATCATCCTCAACAATGAGTAGCTTCAAACATAACACATTAAAGTGTTGCATCATGTTTTGGCAATAGAGTAGTCTGTCACACTTCTGGTCTTTTCAGCTGACTTCCCCTGGCACCTTAGCCGAAATTCACGTTAGGAAACCATGTCAGAAGAACTACTTATGCATCAGTTGCTTCGATCGATGCTCTATCACTCTTCACTCACTTTGGATTGCATTCAACATCAGAAAGTTTGTCACTAGTCTTACGAGCTTTCCACAAGTGCACTCTGGATTTCCGGACAACTTACGAAGTGTGCGTGACAGTGCACTGTGTTTCAGACAACCGCCAAATTCATTCTTCCGTGATCCTTGACGTCATCTACCATAGTCCACAGCCAGGCTGGATACGCCAATTCAGTAGATTAACCATGTTTGATGGTATATAGTAGCGAACTCCATTCTGCTATGGTGTCAGTTGTGTGAAAATTGCTTTCTCGGCTGCTGTCAACCATTTCGTGTTGGTAACCGAAATATGGAGAACATAATAGGTGCCTATAAAGTCAATTATTAGGAAACCGAACGACAGACATGGTGGAAACTATTACGAGATGTTTTCTCAGATTACTAGTAACATGTGATCTTACACCCAATATGGCTACCCCCATAAGAATCACACGTTCCAAAAGCTAATTCACTATACCATAATCACGGAAACTGACTTTTTTATTCTTCTAAATATAATCCTGATTTATGTAAACGTAGACAAAATGACCTTTGATCATCTTAGACAATGAGAAACCGCGCTTGTTCTATTATTATCTAACACTGTGTATGTTTCTAATGTCGCGAGTGTGGATCAGCAAATCACCTGACACATTTTCTACCCTCTAAATTCAGAAAAATATAAACCCAAGAATGATATATTGCGTATTCCAAAATGTACCAGAGTCTATGTTGACCGTGTCTTGCGGTTGTCCCATCACACTAGGATTCTCTTACATTTGTTGGCTACTGAGAATTGTTTTATTAATAGGCTGAGATCAAAACGCTTACCCATTAGTACACGGGACTGTAAAAAGAACCATAATTGCTTGGGAAAATAATTCATACCCCTTTTTGTAACTCTAGTGACCACTACCATGTGGTTTAGTGAATAAGTTTTGGACTATGGTCTGTTACTTGGTCATTGGTCGTGTGTTCAATTTTCTTGAGTTCGTGGTGCTAATGAGACCCACTCCTTCGCTTATCATTAGGATGAAACACAAAATCGTCCTAAAAAGGGTTTGCTCGGTAAATGATAGATTATCGGACAAGTTTGATAAAACTATTCACAGTACAGTTAACGGTTCTCCCATTCACATATTGGAAGCGCTACGCCGTGATTATACTTGTATGGATGAAGGCCAAATCGCCCCTCAGTTCCCGTTGAATCGAGCGTAGACTAGTGACGAGTTGATGAGATAACTTGCTTGCCGAAACCTGAGGGTTTCTGCCAACATTGGGGATAACAGTTTCATTCAATTCCTTCGTGACGGCGCGTCTGTGGATAGTTTATCGACCTTTCCTCCTCACAGAACATGCCTTAGAGAGCCGATCCTTCATTATGTACACCACCGACGCTTAACAGTAACTTTACTTGGAACGTCGACTTTTAGTTCCCATGTCGGTTTCTCTCAAGTTCGATTTCACTTAATTTAGATAGAGCCAATTCAAAATTAAATCTGCTCAAACCCCGAATTGCCAGCTGGCCTCGTCAGGAATAAACAAACTTTATGCGTAGGTATTTCCCATACGGACAGAGAATTACCACTTCCGGTTCACTAAATGCGAGTGCGGGATTTTAGGCACTTGAGTGACTAGTTCATTCGCAGTATTTGCTAACCTGTCGTTTAGAGGTGTGCGACAACATATCATTCTTATGTTGATGATACAGGTTTGACAAGATGTCTTCAAGTTTACAGAACTACGTAACAGATTGATTATAATTCCCACGTCAAATCTACGTTGATGGGTATACTGTAAAAAGAAGGAGGATGACTCCAGACATACATCTGTACTGGAGGTAGAATCCAGTGGAAAGTTTAAGCTCCTGATCGATCAAATATACAATCATAGAATTGACCAATACTGAGAACGATGTAGGAGCATGTATGAGTTTGCACGACGAGATGTAGTAATCAACTCTAACAAAAAGGTTTTAAAATCTCAAGATACATTACATCGACGGTCAATCCTTTCTTATCAGCGTTTGTCAAAAAGTCACGAGCAAGCTGCACAGTTTTGAGAGAAAATCAGGCTGCCGCCCGGTGATAATCTACTAAAAGGTTTTTCGAGAAAGCACGATCTTTATTGTCCAGCTCGAACGTTCCCATGCCGTGTGCACGTTCGCATTCATGGGCCGGAATTTCAGTGTATAACACAACGGCAATTTCTGTTTAAACACCGTGTAAACTCCTGCCTGGTTTTATTAATTGTGATTAACGCTTTCCGTCGTGGATTTTTGTCTGCCATTTCTCACTCGTTGTTCCAATTTCGCTAATTGTTGGCTCAGCCGGTCACCCATGTTGTCTACGATCCAGTTGCTGCTGGCTTTGACCATATTTCATCACCGTGTCGAGATATTCCACCGTATGTTGGAATCATCGTGCCTCTGAATTGGACATCCATCATAATCAGTTCCCTTTGTTGGTTTAGCTCGGAGGACGTTATCCGGTTAACTCTCAATTATTTCGGAGACTACTGGGAACAGAACTAATTTTCAGATCTCTTTTGCACGAGTCTTTGAAAACCTATGAACAGG
Source organism: Paragonimus heterotremus (assembly GCA_013368495.1). Lineage (NCBI taxonomy): Eukaryota > Metazoa > Platyhelminthes > Trematoda > Plagiorchiida > Troglotrematidae > Paragonimus > Paragonimus heterotremus. Next base: position 10,011 of record LUCH01001653.1, read on the forward strand.
TCACTTGGATTCGGTGAAAGATCAGTTAACAAGACAGGACCAACAGTTGAGGGCCCGACTAACACGATGACGGCTGTTTAAGACCACGGTATATGGTAAATCTGAGTCAAATTATTTATGGGCCAGTAAGTCCCTGGATTCTCTTCCGATTTGTGACGCTGGTGTTTAACCTTATTCAGTTCATTAGCCTACTGCGCACTCGAAATTTGCTCGCAGTTCACAATTATTCAGAATTACGTACTGATTAATGTGAGTTTTGGTCACCTTCACACATGTCTTGACAAATCCACCGGAGGTTTTCAAGTTGCGTAATATCAACACTGCAGTTCGTGTGTAATGTGATTTCACGGGAAGACAGCTCAAGTTTTGCCTGCAGCTTTTGAGCATTGCTGTTTTGACAGCTGATCTGGTCTTCTTGGAATAGCCTCCAGTACGGTCGCTCTACTTGATGTACCCGACAAACATAAGTCCTTTCTTCTCCGTTTGATACTTATTCCATTGTGAACGTCTCAATGTAATTAGACATTCAAATCTGGCTTTTATGCGTCTCGAAATTTTACTGCATTTTGGACACTACTGAAGCATGGTTGCCAGCAGATATTTCCTGAGACAGTTCTCAAATTATTGTCTGTCAGTGATGACCTAGGTTGAGTGGAGCCTGGCTGTTCAACCTTACATAGCCGTCGTTCTTCCTTTGAAATACACCTCATGATGAGTTTTTAAATCTGTACCGTAAGGAAATATGTTGTCTAGTTCGTTATGAATAGATGAATTCATTTGTTCTACTGTAATCATTGTGATGAGATGGGACTGTGACTTTCAGTTTGTGGATGAATATGTGGTGCCAATAACCGAATAGTTGGTGGAATCCAACTCTGGTGGCTAGACCGTCCATTGTTGGAGTTTGAGTAAAACTTGAGTTTGATACTCTATGCACACGAGGTTATGAGAATTATGTCGGCTACGCCCAGGAGCAGAAAGCGATTTGTAAATGACATGAACCAAGTGTGTGGAGTTTTCATTTATATCAATTATTTTCCAAGTGTATCTGTTTTCGTGCCTTTCCAATCTGTTGAAAGATGAAGCTTCACTGGTAACAGACTAATACCAGAAGGTAGTGGGTGTACCAGATAAATCCGTCTAGCGAGAGTATACAAATAAGTATGTTTGAAATGATTTGTGTTTTCCAGCGCCTTATTTTGCAAAACTATGTTAGTTAGAACCATGTCTTTCGATTGTCCCTCATTTCTGGATTGCCAAACTTTACTTTATCACCCGGTGGTGGGCGCCGTCCACGTTATTCACTCCAGCTTCTTAGAGCACTCAGCACAGTGTAGTACACTAAACTGGGTGTGATCGACGCTCACAGATAAATTGTGTTTTCTGCGCTTGATGTTTATCCTTTCTATTAATGTATCCGCTTAGACAGAAATTGGTTCCAACATTCAATATGAAGTCATGAATCTTGTTCTCTGATCAAACCCAGAAACTAGATACAGGTCAGCTGAACAGTTGTGAATTAGTTGCCTTTGTCTCGAGCACTACATACACACTATGGGAAAAGATGTCCATCAAAAGTGAACGTGTTTGAGGGGATCACCCGGACATCCTCAAATGACCAGTCATATCTGATGTTAGGTCGGTCGTTTCATCGGTTCACCAGTGATTCGAACGAAACGATCTCTTCCCGAGCATGTAAGGTTGTAGATGGTTGCCCGTTGCTCGAAATTGAGAATTAATCGGTTTCTTGGAGTTGTAACGACGCAGTGGCGTGTTCCAGATTGGGTCGCTCAATCCTAGTAATCGATTCATCTAACGTATATGTTTCAAACACTGCGCTTGCAATCCCTCAAACACGTATGCATCCTCCTGTCACCACTGAAGACAACCGACAACATGCGTTTCACAGGCTAGCACGTGACCTGGCAATCCCAGCACTGCCTGTACGCACTGTCTCTGCTTTGCGTCTCTAACAGTTTGGTCCTCTATAAAAGGTATGTTGATGACATAATTATAGTCGCAAGTGACCAGATGCAGGCAACAGATTTACTAGACCAAATGAACTGTTTGCACCCAAACATTCGTTACAGTCTAGAAAGTGAGACTAATGGCCGACTGCCGTTTCTGGATATCAACATGATTAAGAGAATGGATGGTTCCATTCAACGGGCTATATATCGGAAGAATACATGGACCGGTTAGTACCTACACTTTGACAGCTATGTTCCAGTAGCATATAAAAGAGGATTGGTACGAACGCTTTTTGACCGGGTCAGACGGCTTTGCACTAGTGACACCCTTGATGATGAACTCCGCCAAATAGGACAGATCTTAGTAGACAACGGTTATCCGGAAGGATTCATAAGGAAGTTCAATATGAGCAATGCACAAAACAATTCTCAACCCACAGTCGCCAAAAAGACAGTAGTTTTACAACTGCCGTTCAAGGGAGACAGTGTGTGTCGAATAATTGAACAACGCCTAAGGTCAGCTGTTGTACGCACATTTTTTGCCGCGAAACCAGTGATCGTGTACAGAACAGTCCGAGTTCCCACGCCCCCGGTTAAGCAACCAACGTCTCAGTTCGCCAAATCAAACGTAATTTATGAATACAAATGTGGATGCGGAGCATCCTATGTTGGCAGAACTGAGCGCCAGCTTGGAACCAGGGTCGCCGAACACTTACCGAAATGGGTTCAACAAACGGTCACACAACCAGGCAGTTCGACAGCAAACACCCGGAAGGAGCCAGCGTCATCGATTGCCAAGCATCACTTGATGACGCAACATGTGATTGACTCATCCAAGTCATTTCGTGTTCTGTTCTCGACTCGAAACAAACGTTTGCTACGATATGCCGAGGCGATTGCGATCAGACACCGTCACCCCATTTTGTGTGTACAAAAAGAACTGTTTGTGACGTTGATGCTGCCGTGGTAGCAACTGAACTGGTTTTGAACTTTGACTTTTTGTTATTGTTATGTGGTTTGGAATTTTGTACATTTTAACTCGTCTGCAGTCAACACCAGTAGAGATGCAGCGAAATTTGCTGGAGCATAAATCGTGTAATGTCGGTCTTTTGTCTGCTCTATTCAAATTTTCAACGGGAAATGGTTGTTTCAAATCTTCTTTGTTTGACTATTCCCAATGGTTTCCATGAAATATGCTCATTCTAATTCTGCAGCTGAATCCTCAGCTGTGTACATTTCTTTTATTACAAACATTTAGTGTTCATTCCTATCCATATACGGTCCACACGTTTTCTGCTTAATAGAGTGCTTGACGATTCTCGAATTTCGAGGCGAAAACGTCACATTTGTTGAACTCTGTTTATAGAATGTTAACATTACTTGTTGGGGAAAATGAAAGCATGTAAAAATGAAATCGGTCGCATTTTCTCCACTGTAGTTCGTGGTACGCATTGCTTTGTAGTTAAACATAGTCACATTGAAAACCGAATGAGTGCTGAACGAACAATGAGGTAACGATCGTCGAGGAGACGGGTTATAGAACTCCACCATAAAAAAAGAGAACTAAATATGTCAGCATGCTTCACAAACAAAAAAAAGAAAAACGGTGGCTAAAATCATGTGGAAACGAGACTAACGAACTCGTTTTCTGTACATCATCTTCATGGCAAATATAACACAATAAATATGAAATACTTTGTCAAGTTTGGATTGTGTGGCACATAATACAGTGGGAATCTAGTGTCATTTGGGGATTACGGACAGGACGAGAGGCCAAGATAACTTCAGTGCTGGAACGAATGACTTCCGTGTGCACATTTTAGAGTTTCGCAGTCGGGTTCCGATAGTCTCCGGAGTGGCTAGGGTATGACATTTCACACTTTTGACGTGAACACGTGTGATGCTGTAGGTCCGTTTTAATGCGACGTCCACATTGATTGTGTGGCCTGACTCGACTAGATGGGTGAGTATAATGCAGTGTACATTCTACGGAGTTACTAGGAGGATGAAATTTCCCGGTCATTAGGTTGCGAAGTGACATTACAACTGCATTTCTTAGATTCCATGAAAATGTATGTTTTCTGTCAAGAAGTCAACCAGACAGTATATGTCAAGCAGTGTGCTGATTTTCTCCCAAGATTTTGAAAACAGGTTTCCATCTGACGTCAAGATTTAACTGTGCTTTCTCTACACGTCGACAAGTGTTTACTCAGACTAACAACCATTGCATACGGATTTTCATTTCTGTTCTTTTTACAGTTAGAAAAACATTGTTTCTATATTTTATCTTAATTTGGTCAGTTTACAATGATGAACAGTTTTTAAGGTTGGAACTATGAATTGTTTTCCGTTCTCTGTAATACTTCCTTAGAAGTCTACATATAATTGGGCGGTTACATATACTTATGATTGGTTGAAGTGTCTGCCGGTTTTATGGTTATACTTTCAAGCTTTTACATAATCATTTGACATGTATACATCTTTTAAGTTAACTTACTTGATATGTTCATAGTCTACTTGTGTCCAACCGATTTGTACGTAATTGATTTATAAGCTGTTTTCCACCCCTTTTAGTGAGAGTGAGCACAACCATTCTCTAATTACAAGCTTGATCTAGCCTACATGCAAAATCTCTCATCACAAGCGATGCTCATAGAATTGGTGACCAACCGGAAATGAGCCTTGTCTCACAATGTGAAAAGTTGACGGTTCGAACTCCCATTTAGGCCATTTATATCTAGTCAATCTGAACTAGACAGAAACCAGTCATGAAGTGTCCTTCTGAGAGTAAGTGTCTATAGACATTATAAATTTATTTACTTTTCTGAACATTTGGCCACATTTATTTGTGAGTAATACAATGACTGTTCAATGGCCTTCAGAAGAGATATAGTAGCTGTTGTGTCAACTTCAATCGTCGATCTCATGATTAGGTCTGGGGTTTAGCTGAAGCACACGAAATCTCACTCAAATTTACTCGCAGCTTTCACACATCGGCGAGCGCAAACAATAGAGAAAATTGAGTCTTGTGATGAAAAATGCCTGTTTGGAAATAATATCCCGAGTATTACAAATACCTGAACATAAATGAACAACGCGGTCAGTACCGAATCGGGCTGAACTATGGCAGTACTTTTGTTGCAAGATAAACTGATCTTCAGTACCGTGCTTTGTCGGCAGGTCATGACATTTTAACTAGTGATAATGAACAGAAAATATTGACAGTGAAGATTCTCACTGTAGGCCATTTTAGTTCAGACTGTCAATAATTCAATCCGGAAAGACCTATATATTTCTTCTTGTTGACCAGAAAATAGCTTGTTTGTGGGCTGAATTTTTACCATTTTGTTTCTGTGGATAACCAAGCAAACGTTAGAATGTCCACCATTGAGCCCCTATATGCGTTTTAGTGTGCCGATGTGTTCCATGCTTTTGTTGTGCTGATGTATTGTTGAACAATGTTGGATTTATTCGCAGATGGTGCATTTCGTCCTTCACTTGCCTTTCGTGTTTCCCTCAAAGAAACGTTCGCAAGTTAGTATCTGAAGATTTTGATACGTATATTCAGGGCTATTCCATTTGGAACCATATTTTCTCATTTCCCGAACACTTTTTTAACCCAGTGTTTGACTTCTGTCTCACCAAAACCTGGATTCAGTTATTTTGGTGGACATTCTACTCATTTTCCGACCAGTTTTTGAGGACGGTGTAATCTTCTAACTTCGATTGTTTCATGCGCCGTTAATTGAATGCAAGATAGATTCACGTTTGAGGTGAAAAACAAAACTAGTACTTCGTACGCTTTTTTAAGTACTGTAAATTACAAAGTTCTTCGGTGACCGATTTGCTGTTTCCGAGTCTCTGGGTTCACAAACGACGAATGATTTAATTATAAACCTTAAGTTGTTCGGAAAGCTTTAGCACTTGCCCTGACTTCTGACGAACACTTGATGTTTTTGAGAAGTTGTTGCAAAACTCATGAAATAGATGCCAAGTAGACGCAAAAATTCAACATCAAATTTTGGATGTTTGTTGATATTACGAACCAGTGCGTTAACAGAATAGTGTCCAATTCGATTTTTCATGAATACACTTCAAAATGCGATCGCCCTCTGTCTGCTGATGTTTTCTCGAGTTTGATCGACGACCATGTGACAATAATTAGTTTTTTCACAATTCATTGACCGATTTCGTTAAAAAAAATGGAACTGCCTTATCAGAAACGCTCCGCGTAAACCACCGTAGTTAACTGCGTGGTTCACGCAGAACTGTTCTAGTGTTGTGATCCAGGAACGCGGATGGCACAAGTGTTGTTTATTCGACAAAGCAACACATCGGTTAAGCGTTTAAACAAGACCAGAAACAAAACCACACATTCGCACGTGGTATTCGACCTCAGACCGTCTCGGCTGCTACAGACGTCAATGCTCAGTTTCATTAAGTAGCAGGGACCGTTATGGGTGATGCTGCACTTTGATGATCCTTCCTGCAGTTTTCTTGTGGCTTGTACGATTTCAAAAAATATGCCCTGCACCTGCTACTGAATAGCTGCGGTATGAGTAGTATAATACGATCGCTCATCTTCACTGCACTAATTGCACAAGACAGGTTTCTTTTAGGATGATATCAGCAGACCGATATTTTCCAGTTATTTAGGAAAAAGTAACAACCCGTTCATCTTCTTTCCATCCTCAGTAGAAGTCCTGATGTAAAACATCACGAAAAAATAAAAATCAATCGTTAATGAGTTTTATAACAAGAAGAGTTAGCGATTTAACATAATGGACAATATGATTCGAGTGTATACTTGTCCATTCTGGTCGAGACAGTGGTCCATTACCGTTTGAGAGGACGTTCCGGAGGTGGTAGACGTAAACAGTTGGAGTAGTTAGAGAGATCCTGTAGATTTACCCACCAACAGAAAGTTCCTCAATCCAGTCTACAGATGCGTCGCCCAATAACTGATGTTCTACATTTTCTTACATTCTGATACATTTGTTTTTAATGAAAGACCAGAGTGTCACAGTACAAACTATACTGGATGCAAAAGACTACAGTACTCACTGTTATTACTGCCATCATCTTGTATCCCAAAGGGTACAAAAAGCCTTCGAATTGGTCTTTTTTCCATTGGGTAAACCCAAATGGAGGTTGTTTTTTTCGAGATATGATTATCCATGATGCCACTGTACTTTCATTAATAAGTTTGCTTTTGTTCCCAGAATGTTTCTTCTAGAATGAATGACCCTATTTCTTTTCCGGTCGTTGGTTCAAAGACCAGTGACACACTGTTGGACAGTTCAAGGTAACTGTGAATTCGAGGGCTTACTTTAAGGAACAGCTGATAAGTAATCCTATTACAGTCGTTGTTATCGTCTTTTCGGTAATAATTCTAGTCATGTAGACTTGACTACTTTTGTTTGTTCATTTAGTTTTGAACTGTGGCCTTTCTGACGTTAATTTCAGGTCCGAGCCAACAAACACATGGTAGCTGTTAATGACCATCCACTTAGACAACAATGTTGGATTATCTTCACCCACCTCTGCGCTGTCATGACTGACTGACTCGTAATCACTCGTATCACTTGTATGCCAAAAGTATATTTTAGAATATGCTGGACTGTCTTGAATTCGGTTACAGACTTGGCTCAGTAGATAAGCGTTGTGGTTCAGGAAATGTTGAAGACATATCTGACTACATTGTCCACAAACACTACCAATCACAGGCTATTTAATGCCCCTTGAGCATTCAACCATAACAGCGGCATGGCATTGTCATTCAGCTTCAGAAAGACAAATACCAACCGACTACTATCACTTAGGAGAGAGATCATCGCAAGCAACAGGATCAATAAGATTGTAACCGCGGACAGTGTGAAGAGATGTTGGTGTACTTGTATACCAACATTACTAGTGACTTTGTCGTAGTAACTGTGAGAAAATTCTCAATGCACCCACCCGTGTGAGTGTTAAAGCGTTCATATAAACTTATCTGTAACATCAGTTGGTCTGGAACAGAATATACCATGGACGATGAGATAAATGCTCCCTGAGGTAGTGTAACGTTTTCTACACTATTTTCTATTTCATAATTCTGATTATTATTCACACGTTTCACTCACCTCAACTTCTCATGTACAGCCAACATTTAAACTAACTTAATCGAACTAATCAATAGTCAGTAAATACAACTCACTCACACTTCTCGGTTCGCGAGCCTTGCGTTCTCTCTGCGTTCAGTACCGCTGGTAAAACACACATTTTTAGAGAATTGGGAGTTAACCGAATCAATCGGCTAGTGTGGCGAAATTTTCTCATTTATCTGCCATCGGAATTAATCTAATGGTCGTCCAACGTATCTCATCTCTGGCGCTGTTCTGCTATATGGTAGTGGTCTGTTCAAACTAACGGACTTTGACTTATCAGTGAGTCGTTCGTATTTTACCGATATATCTCCTGTTTAATTTGTACGTCTATCTTTGGGCCTATTCAAAACCGTTACGACTCTTCTTTGATACTATCATATTTTAGTTATTTTTTTCATTTGACTAACTAGGCCACTACAAAATTGGTGAGCCCGCTTATTTTTTTTTCCGAACCGCGCTTCTATCTACTTTTTGTTATCATTAACAACGCTTGACGACACTACAGACATTGACATTAAAACCGAGCACAGTGTTGTTTTAAAACTGCCTGAGTACAGCGCCCGGAACCCTCGACTGTGGTTCCATCAGATTGAAGCCGTTTTTACCACCAGGCGGATCACATCTGAGAGAATAAGATTTTCATACGTGTTACATATTCTTCATAACTTCGATCGAATTACAGTAAAACCCAAAGCGTTACACACCATTAGACGATATATGTAACAAGACAGTTTAAATTTTTTTACACAGTATTCTACAGTCGTGTCATTTCTGATGGAGGTTACTGCGTGGATGCTTAACTGTACACTATCGTAAGGCTTCTAAATTTTGTGTTTTTGTTTTGCAAGCTCCTACGTCACCTAAAACCTCAGCCTCAAGGGTGGTTGCAAATTCGTAGTCCTGGTAACAAGTTGACCCATGTGGCCTGAAAATACTTTCTGCAAAATTAGGAACAGGCATCTGGGTAGATCAAATAAACTGTTGAAGTGTTGCCTGGTGGGATAACTCCTACCAATCAGTTGGCAAGAAAAGCCATATTCAAAGTGTCAACAATGGAGTTACGGATAGCGAAATCTCGAACTCTGACTGCACTTGAGATCATTAGTTTCCGGTAGTACAACCTTCGCTCCTGCATCCTGAGGGACCTCACACAGACCAGTTGCCCGATTTATTCTAGCAGCTCTAACCTACGATTCAATTGGTATGATACTCATACAAGCATGCTTGCTATGTTCATCCTCACGCAATCGAAACCGACCCTTTCTTATTTGAGATTGCGTTATGGTTAGCACATGCAAACGGTTTGTTTTTTAATTCTTGTTCACTAACTTCAGTGGCTAAGTAAATTAATGTATTATTATAGCCCTAACTTCATTTCAACATATTATATGTAAAGAGTAAACCAATCTGTTGTTCTTGTTTGTTGATTATGGGTAACGGTTAATCACACTGTCTTACCTCTGTTCATTCTCATGTAACACATTAATAAAGTTTGGACAAAACATTGTATGGCTTTCATGTCACATCACAATATATACTGGTTAAATCAACCTGCTCGAGCACTTAACCCTACTGGCACAGAAAGTTGTTTGGGTCACCTTGCTCAAATAAATTGTCATTATTGGTGCGCCTGAACTGCGTGCACTCAGAGATATGAGAGAAAATAAACGAAGGGAACGTCACGGAGTTTATCAACAAGATATAAAATGTAGCCAGTACAATCGTAACGAAGAAACACCTAATAAAGCACAGTCTTTATTGTTCAACACGCTGGTTGTCATCCTAGGCACGCTCGCGTTTATGAATCAGAATTCCAGTCCACAACACCACCCGGTTCCCACTCACACGTTGTGTGCACTTCAACTCGGTTTGTGTGTGACGAACGTCTTCTATCTGGAGTGGGGGGGAGGGGAGGATCCGCCTGCCACTTCTCTTCCGCTGGCCCGAGTTTGCGTTGAGCAATGGCTCGTCCGGTCGTTCGTGTTGTCTGCCATCTATCCAAGGTGAGCTTTGACCGTATTCCACGACCACGTCGAGATATTCCTGCGAGTTTTGGAATAACCGTGCCTCCGATCTGGCCATTCATCTCAATTTTCCTGCCATGTCTCGCTCGTTGGTCCGATCCAGCTGAGCGATGACTCATCCAGTCATCCATGTTGTCCCCGATCTGCTCTCTGTGGGCTATTGGACGTGCCTCACAGCTGTGTTGAAGTATTCCGCCGATTGTTAGAATACTCGCACCTCCGGTTTGATAATCGGTCACACAATAATTCACATAAAAAGTAAGTTAGCTCTGCATGATTATGTGACAGCACTTTGGTACTGTCTTCCGAACAGAGGTACTACACCGCCTTGACCAACCGTGTACAATTTCCGTGATGAAGCGTTCAGTCCGGCGTAGCCTTGAAGGACATGTGGGCTCGCGTAAACGTCGATAATTCGAAGGAACGCTGGTGTTCACTGACTTATGCGACTGATCCTACAGATAGGCGTACGTACGCAGCTTTGCAGCAAATCATGGTTTTTGCGATGGTCCGAGCCAGTGAACCACATATTTCTTCCCCTTTTTGACCAACTCTTCAAAGATCAAAGCGCTTGCTAACATTACTCGCTTACGACCCGGTGGTCTATCGGATAAATGAGCGGATCACAGATCGCCGCTGATTCACTGGTTGTGGATTCGGTTGTCCGGTAGGCCTGGTGCTGATAGGACCCAACTAGGTCGAAACAGCTGTTTACCATTTAGCTGGTGGTCACTGGAAGCAACCTTCTGCAGTCAGGTTTTTCCACGATTTAACTGTCTCTCTTTAGTTGAAATAACTGGACTATCGATCGAGGCGGACGCCAGCGCATCCAACTCTGCTAATCTGGGGTTACCAGGCCATGTGAACTCATCATGATGACCGAGTTTCATTAAGAGATAGAGGTTAACAAAGGTTCAGTATTCCAAGAAATTTCACTGACATCTCTCAAACTCCTACTTGGACTTCCATATCTTAACGTTTAGGTGAATATTTGAGAACGTTCACAACACTCAATGAGAACACCTGCGGTAACTACCGAATTCAGCTCTAACTGATTTATGTGCTGTCCCATTGAAAAACGTATTTCATATGATCCATCAGATGTGATGTTTTCTGATTTTTAGCAAACTGTCTACAAGGCGGATAGGTAATATTTCAACATTATGGCATGTCTCGCACCTCATAGTTTGATCATCGATAATAATCATGGTTTCTATCAAAAGCTGAACACCACTCAGAACTAATTACATTTTACACCTTGATGACCCAGAAATCTAGCTGGATTACTCAACGTGCAAGGTTTCTGAACCAATCTGCAGGCGTCCACTCGGTAACACTCTCTGACAGACAAATCAGCAACGACTCGGTCGTGTGCGCTTGAATAGTCGGTGCAGACTTCTGGAACAATAGACAACTTCAGTTGGTATTGTCTAGTTTACGTTAACCAAACATTTGAATGACGCAGCTCATGTTCCGCTGTACGGTACCTGCAGTGCGCTTGTCTCTCGGCACCGATTACCTACTTGAAAGTCGCTAAACGCCCAGGATTCCTCAACCGGTTGATTTCCACAAGGTATACACATCTCTAATAAAGTTGCTCTATCAGAAACCATCTCCCAAATGCCGTATACAGTTAAGACACCAACAGCGTGTTCAGAGCGGACTTCCCGTAAAAGTATGAGTGTTCCTCGAACGTTATAATTAGTTGACCTCCCCCTAGTGAAACTTATTGCAGCGGGTCCTTTCCGCATATTGCTGCCAAGCTGTATGACTCTCTTACATTGATCGCCGAAATGCATTTGAACATGTCGATCTCGGATTTGAAAGCGTTTCTAGTTAGTTGTTATGGGATGCTTTTTGTCAAGAACAGTTTGGAACTACTCCGTAAGATTATGGTCCTATGGTAGTGCATGCTATGACAACGGAACAGTGTGGTGTGACTATTTGTACACAAGCAGTTAACTTTACCGTGGATCTTGGGTATTGTCACCTTGGAATATCAAGACGTTATGGCAGCTTACTCCAGATAATAGCTATGTTTACGGCCAATATTTGTGGTTTGGTCCGTTGACAGTTCAATCAAGAAAGATGAACTCACCTCTTCCAGATTTTGAAATAACATCCCCTACTTGAACTTAACTGTCCTCATTTTACATATCTGAAATGCTCATCCAATCATTGAATCAATCATCTGGTAATTTTAACTAGTGTACACTTCCATCTAACTTGCTCAGGTGAGATCCTGATTCATAAGTTCGTCACTCAAATTTCAAACAACTAGAAAGTTTCACTGACTTCATCAGTTAGTCTGTTTATCTCCATGACGGCATGTTCAGACCCGATGAAAATTTTAGGTTAAGGTCGTGTGGGGGATGTTCATTAAATGAATGATCAATATCTGATAGATGTCACGTGAATGATCGTTATCAAAGAAAAACTGCTAAGACGGGAACGTTCTGAAAGTGACTTCTGGAAGATCAAATATTCTGACAAAAGTGAATGGTTCCGAGACAAGTACTAAGCTTTCCAGTTTGATCTGTGTTGACGGAGCTTTACAAACTATTTTCTGAATCCATATCACCTCTGCTAGTAAAACCGGTGATTGTTGTTGCACTATTGCTGTTTAACACATCATGGTCACTGTAAAAAGTTTTAGAATTTGTGCTTTCGAAAGGTCGCAAGTTCCTAACTGTTAGGTAAAGAATCGCTGAGCGCTAATTATTCCCTAGCCTGAAGCTATGAGTCTGTTGTGTTGGCGTTAATAGCAGACGGTTTTACACACAGACGAGTTACAAACGTTGAATAAAAAAAAAGTTTCCGGACAATCTGCTCATTAGCACCAACTCATTAATGGTATAATTTACTACTACTATAATATTATATAAGTTACTACCCTACATCAACATTGTCAGTACCCCCTAAAATCGACAGTTGTACAAAAACCATATGTCAAAGTTCATCTGTTTTAACCAAAAAAGTGAGGCTCCGAAGTAAAAATCCTATCTTTTGTCCAGTTCCGAAATGCACTTTTTGAAGGTAATCCGTTATTTTCCTCTTCTATCGTACAATGCTCCGAAGGAAGACTTTCACAAACCACTACACTGTGACATCTGAAGAAAGATTAGCTGTAATACAGCCAGACGGTATAGCAAGTGTCATAGTGCAGTGGAAACTTGCCGTTACCAAACAGAAGCGTCAGTCGACGATTCAAAAACCGGTTTCTAAAAAAATGCTCGTTCTTGCAAAGGTTACTGAATTGAGAATGTCCGCAGTGCAGATAGTATAGGAAGAAAATGATAGAACAGGATGGCAGTAATCTACATTTTACCGGTTTCACCGAATGCCTGACATCACTTTGCGGATTAGTGGACAGTTCTTCAGAAAGAATCCGTGACATGACCTACCTGGATTTAATAAACAGAGTTTTAAAACAGCTAAGCGGGGAGAAGTTTGATTAAAAAAATATCGGCCTATGACCATACTTAAAATATATCATAGAGTACTGGTTACTGGACAACATCCAGATGTATTGTCTATCTTGTAGACAGTACATTGTTAGATGATGGGGATGATGAAGAACGCATTCTACCCATACGATCATTGATTTCAGTCTCTCTCACACTACCCCAAACCGTTCTTTATACATCAAGAATAACTTTCATTTTTTGTTGAATTGTGTGTGATAATGAATACTGGTGAACTGTGTGTCCTAATTCCCCAACTGAAACAGTCATATAAGAGGTTTTTTTTTAGAAGGGGATAAACTTTTAAAATATTGTCCAATAAACGTTATTTCATGTAGTTAAACAGTTTTTGAAACGAGTACTATCTCAAACGTCATCTAACTTCACGTTAGATAGTTATTCGAGTAATATGAACAAAATGGTCTGAATGGACAGGATCATCTTAATCGGATTGCGCAGTCCATAAACCAACAAAAAAATTACTATGAAAATTACACTTTAATATTTGGCTAACTGTTGCTTATAGCATACTGAGGTGCGTTTAATGGGTTGTCCTAGTGTCTGTCAGCAATACTTTCTTCAGTGCTACTGTAATTGCCGCTACGATCTATGAGTGCGTAAACAGGACAGAATAACGGTCAACGATAAGGCTGACAACGGAACAACGAATTACAGAGTATACCCGGTTAATTTGTCTCCTCCCGGCTAACCAAGTTACCCGAGATAAATGTATGAATACACGGAAGAGACTAGCTTTCAAACAGAGTGTCTCTAGGTCGCCCATTTCGAAATCGACATGACCACAAATTCGTTCATATTTGTAGGATTTGGGACCAGTAACAAAACAACGTCCAAAAGAAAGGACCAGACAAAAGTCCAGACAGTACAGTGTTGGCGTGTAGTCGGGATGACATCAGAAGTTGGCACGAAGGCTGGAGAAGCTAGTGAAGACGGGAGAAGTACATGAGCATGACAGTTGTAAAGGACACTGACAAGTGTATTTTGTTAGTCCTTTTGTCACATAATATTTTCAGGGTATGAGACCTGCCCGACAGATGCCTTTGTTGCATTTCTCTTTCTTGTTGCTGTTGTTGTCGTCGATTATATCCAAACATATTGTTGAAAATGTTCCATTGAATATCACTACTCGTCCTCAATCATCTAACATGGACTCAAGTGCTCATAAGCGTTCTAACCTTACTTTTGCTTGTGTCTTCTACCTCTATTCGACTTATCAAATAGGGTTCAAAGTATGAATGCTTTCATAACTTGGTCTACCTAAAGATAGGCAACCAGATGCCTATGTATGACATACTGACGAGCTAGGATATCCCTGTTAGTACAACCGTTTGTCTGTCCCCCATCGACGAACGCATACCATGTGTATTGTAAGTCAGTCCACGGACGAATAATGATGTGCGTTCGTAGCCTATGTCCGGAGTTCCCGTTTATCCACCTAGCCGTGCTTAAGTTGGTGAAAAGAGCATTGTAGTACAACCTTACCTCCTCCCAGTCAACTGTAGGGGAGAATGACTTCAAATCGCGGTCTCAATGAACGATGCTGTGCACAAGATATATGTTGTACAATACAACAGCATTCCCTAGACAAACCGCATTAAGGAAAACTAGCCCAGTTAAGGCTCTACTACACATGTAAAAACTTGATAACTCTGCGTTAATTGTGTTGTACTCAGCTAGTGAGCTTCTATGTATTTTTGCACAGAAGCTGAACGCCACATATCCAGGTGTGCGGTCAATTACATACGAAAGGGTACGGAAGTTGTGTGGTAGTCCAAGCTTTGAGGGCAGTCGTTTACAAACTACAACACATTGTAGATACGAGTGCATCAGTCTTAACGAAACGACTAAAACTTACAGTGAGTGTCCCGATTGCTCACATGCTGTTTGCTCAGCAACGGTCAATCAGTAGAGCCCTCCATGACCCACACATTTGAAAAACAGTATGTTTGGTGCGGTACTGTGTCCCATCATCTAACCGATAGCTCTATGTCTTTGTAATCTGCAAATGTTCTTGTGATTCAGAATAAAATTGCAACTGTATCCACAGCTTCCGGCATTTTGTTTCTATCGTAATGGATACCAGCTAGTCCATTACTTCCTAGGAGTTCCACGAGTTCAAATAGTACAATTTGGTTAGAAAGTTTTTAATGATTCTACGACCCTCCAAAAAGTTGTTGGCTCCATCAGCCTGTGGTGATTCATTGTTTGTTCACACCCCGATACAACTGAAGATTTGACAAGAAAACAATCTAAACGTCGCGTTGAAGATTTCATATCAAAATTGGACGAACAGTTTCAGTGCTACATTCTCTGTTATTAACCAAGTTCTTTGCTTTGTATTATACCAGTCAGCTTACAGTTTGATTTTGCAAGTGCTGATATGATTAGCCATAGACAGATTGTGATTTGTTTAATACTGCTCTGCATGCATAAGTTCGATTTCTTGTTTCATGAGTACAAACGTGCTTAGTGCAACCAGTCCGAGGTCTTCACCTTAATACTTGCGTGGGACGTTTCAATTCTAGTAAGACTTCTAGAGCTATTCGAACTATCTTATTCTTAGTATTACACAACTACGGAAGAAGTGCTGACTCAAGTTGATATGCGTAGGTCTTTGCTAGCCCGTTGAATACTGCCCGAAGAGGTCTTACTCTGATGGGTCCGGCTACCAGAATAAACGTTTGCAGACTACAAAGTAGTGTGATTTCTGGTTCACTAATCCAAAATACACAACTAAAGCCAGTAAAAGAACGTTTTGGATGTTTTATTACCATCGGTTCGGCAGTTACCGACCTGGACAAATGTCCACCACTCAATTACCACGAGTATGCGATCAGATGTACTTCGCAATTCTTAAGCAAGTGTTTGCATATTGCCACTATTAACTAGTTGTAATTCGACGGAAACCAAAACTGTATCCACAAATCTCAGTCACTTGTATCTGCTAGATAGAAATCAGAATTGTGCTCCAAACAGATCATTACTTAGTTTGCCCATTTCGAACTCCATGCGCATCTCCAACGATAATAAGCAACGACAATTTCAAACAATCACTTCAAGCCGTATAAAATGGCACTGTTGCAAAAAATGTAATTTAGGGAAGTGGATAAACAGTGTTCAGTTCCTGCTATTTATCTAACGGTGACATTTACCCTACAATTTTTTCTGGTGAAGTTACAGACCGTTTGAACGACTTTGCCAAAA
The DNA here is from genome assembly GCA_013368495.1 of Paragonimus heterotremus. NCBI lineage: Eukaryota > Metazoa > Platyhelminthes > Trematoda > Plagiorchiida > Troglotrematidae > Paragonimus > Paragonimus heterotremus. The sequence goes on from LUCH01001653.1 coordinate 26,840, forward strand.
TACCTGATATTTGAAAACTATTCAACCCACATTAATTTTCCACCATTCGAGGGTAGTTCAATCCAGTGCTTTTGGCAGGCATTTGGGGAGAAAAATTATCGGGCCATGTTTTCGCGGTGAAAATGTCACATACCAAGCTAGCATTCTTGAATGGATAAACTGCAATCAAATTGAAGTAGTTGCTATCTCCATCAACGATGACGGTATGTAGCTCTGGTACTAGATCACTTAGGAGTAAGAGCTCGGGGATGGTTTCTGCTAAACGACAGAACACTGTATGCCCTGAAACGAAATCACACTATCACTCAACTGTTCCTCAACAAGTCCATGTTCTCATTAAACCAAACGCACTTATTTTTGGGGTCGAAATGCTAACACGTAATACATGTCAGATAATGATAAATGCAATGTGAAATTCTGCAGTTTTCAATTACTACTGAAAGTGACAGGGAAACAACCTCAACAAGTTTATAAGTCTGCTTTCAAACATTTTCCGCGGAAATTAGCTAATCGGAAAGGTTCCCTCTGTTCCTCTTTAACACCCGTACACTTTGTTAAGAAAGTTTATGTACAACGAAGTTTGTCACACTTTGGTCCAGAATATGGTGTTTGCATTTTAAGACAGCCTCCAACCTGATCGTGGAGTTCTATATTTTTATGAACTTCTCAAACCAATATGCTCCTAAAATTTTCAATCAGACAGATGTTCACTACTGCAAAAGTAATCCATAAGACAGTATCTACTGTTTCTGACATGGGAAGTGTGCAGCAAAACCTCGTTATGCTAAAAAACGGCTCCCTTTAACCTACGTGAACTAATGAAGGTTATCTTTAAAAAAAATTTCACTATCGTGCCGTAGGAGTTGGAGTTATAATTGGTTCGTATTATAGCCAGTTCAATCAAGATGATATCTGTGAGTGAATCCGAAATTATCATACATATTCCCTCATTAAGTTTTTCAACAGAACAAGTCACTCTTTGAAGATTACACTAACATCACTTTCACACCCCAGAGCTGGCCGCAGTATTTATTTATTCGTCAAAAAAATGTTTTAATCTTTAACTGCAATATCCAAAAGCTGTGAAATCTCGCTTAATTTTAACCAGACTGAATGAGTGCACATTTAAATGAAACCTTGCTTTGCTTCGTTTGCTACTAAAATCGGAGTCTGTAATTCAACATTCTTCGAGTGGTTCTTATCAATACGCCTACCATAATCGTATCTTGTGTTACAATCTTGTAGTGGACACGCTGGGATAAACTCTGATGCTGCCGTTTCCTACCGTTATTCCCACCCGGAGATGGACGATGTGCTGGAGCCACTTAAAAATATGACACGATGTGTTGGTTCTGTTGAATTTCTTCTGGTATGTTTGTCGTCTTTCTTCTGGTATGATGCGGAGGAATGAATCCGCTAAGAAATGTTTGGTTTGTTAATAGAAAGCCGATCCTTAATCTGCTTTTATCTGTCACCACTGTGTTCAGTAAACGATCATGATGAATTTTGCACCATAACTGCATATAAAATGTTTGCTTTTCTCTTCTCCATGACTATAATTGTTTATCTGGTAAAACTTCCTTCTTGGTATCGTATGACACGTTCTCATCTTCATCTGTACCCGATTGTTTTAATCATGTTATTTCCCGGTGACTGGTGGCTATTTGTGAACACGTGCTTAGTTGTCCCATCCTGAACTCTTTTTGCTGGATAATTTGTGTATCCAGTTGATTCGCATTCAAGCTGAGACAATGTGGTGGATTATCAGGTCGGTGGCGCGGTTATTCCAACACTCGGAGGAATATCTCGACGCGGTCGTGGAACACGAACGACCGGAGGAGCCATCGCTCAACAAAATCGGATCAGCGGGAGAGGAATGGCAGGCGAATCACCCCCCCCTTCGATAGAAGGCGTTGCTCACACACAAACTGAGTTGAAATGTACACAACATGTGAGTGGAAACCGGAGGTTGTTGTGGGCTGGAATTCTGATCCATAAACGCGAGCGTACCTAACATGGTAACTAGCGCGCTGGACAATAAAGGCTGTACTTTATTGGATGACTTTTCGCTACAATAGTACATTTCAAGCTGAACATCACCCACAATTGATCGCAGTTGTCACATCCCCATAGACTTTCCACTCGGCCCCTTTCGAACAACAGAAGCACTAGACTCGAGTTTCGCTCTCATTAGAGCTCGATAGCAGTGCATATCCTCGCTACTGCCGGGACTTGAACCACGGACACGCTGTTCATGAGGTAACCGTGTTTACCACTGCGCCATTGACCTCACGTTAGGCACGACCGAATTATCATATGTGAACACTCAACCACTTTCGTTTGTGAGTAATGATGAGGTTGCCCGATCGTCTCGAAATGGAGACACGGTTACTGTCTGTTAACTCCAATCGATAACCCCGCGAATAGGACTTCCTAGACAGGTCGAAATCTCCGAACTCATTAAACGTGCTAGGCGATATTTTAGATTGCTGACGAGCGCTAATGAGAGCACAACTCTAGTCTAGTGCTTCTTTTCGAAAGGGGCCGACTAGAAACTCTACGGGAATGCGACAGCTGCGATCAGTTGTGGGCGATGTTCAACTTGAAATTAACCAAATCCCCGACTACTCATTAATAGTACCTTTGTTGTGATTTTCTTAAGTAGTACTTTATAAATTCTAATCTTTTTAAACGTCTTTTTTGACGTTTTTTGGACTTGGAAGATAATCCCGTTAACTCGACCGTCTAAATAGGCGTTATTGGAATTGTCGAGTACGCGTTATTGAGTGAATTACTCTGAATCGCCAGGAGCAATTTTCGAAACACTTCCGAATAGTTGAAAAAGTTAATAACGTTTAAAATCAATTGTGAGGACGGACGGCAATGTCAGTTGACTAGGTACCAAGTGTATGCATTCTGTTCATTGATGCCGTGGTCTTACAATTAAATAACTTTTACAATGATTTCAGGAAGCACGACTGATTGCTAGATAGAGAAGGCCGATAATTCTTCTAGACACATCAGAACGTGTTGGTTGCGTTCATCTGGGCACAAATCGATCTATCGGTAGGGTCAGAAAACTGAACACCAATTCCTAGTCAGTTTCGAGTGATTAGGCATTGATGGCTTTGACGAAAGATGGTCGCTTGTTTTTTTACAGAAGACTGAATGCACTACCCTAGTATAGTGAACTACGTCAGGGATTACTCCGAGATTAGTGCTGTAATATCAGTCATGTCGTAAAATGCAACAAGCAGACTTAGATACTAACTCATCTAGGGCCACCTATGTTATGAATGAATTTCAGGCGCTAGTCACAGCTTACAGGCATGAAGTTTTAGGCACTGGTTACAAGGCGAATTCCTGCACGTTAACAAATGTTATAATCTGCCTAACAGAGGGGTTGAAGTTGCGGCTGAATAAATTGAGGTGCCTTTATCTAAAATTGATGCCAGTCGGATGAACGTAACACGTGTTCACCGGATGTCGGTTGAGGTCCGGTATAACACTGGCTTACTCAAAGGAAACGCTTATTAAGGTTTACGATGAGGGCATAACCTCGCACTCAGAAGAGATTGCGAGAATGCTTCCAAAAGCACACGAGATCTCAAAAATGACTATGATTACGGATACAAAAGTCCAACAAGGTTGACTAAACAAAGGCAATATAATTCAGCTCATTACTGTCAACAACAAACATTGGATAAAAGGTAATTGTCAGTCACCTTGCTGACAGATCTTTTTGAGTGTGTGTTGAAGAAAATTTGGTCAGTAGGAAACAGACGCTAATACGTTAACAAAAACAGAGGAGTTGAAAAGATTGTTAGGGGTGAAACAATAATATAAAAAAAATAATACAAATCACAGAAGCTGACAGGAAAAAAATGTAACAAACGTTATCTCACCCACCGGAGCAGAAAATACGGTAAACTAAACTAGAAAAACTAAATAAGAATCTGTAGGAAATCGATCAATGGACGGTTAAGTAACTTTCATAGGTAGGCAAAAATGACTTGGACAACATTCTGACAGGAAATCAATAAAGAATAAACGGAGTTTCAATAATAGTTAAGTTGCTGTTGATTAATCCCAGCTTGATTTTATATTTTGTTATTGCAGGGCTTCTTGGCACTAAATGAATGTTTTACACTTACAAACTTGGTTCAAGGTTTGGAGTGACAGAATATAGTGTAAATCATTAGTGTGGATCGTGATTGGACAGATTAAATACATGGTTGGTGGCATTCGAAACGGATTAGCCTGTCTCAGTGACCGAAACCAAAGGACGCCTGCGTTTTAAACCATCACCCCCAAGTGGCTTGCGCTGCACTACTTACGGTTCCAATACACACACCACGTTTCCGGTGTAAACCCGAAGGGATGAGACCAACTGAGGAAAATAACAGACTGTCAGCAAGAAAACCTATGTATGGCCGATTTCTACACATACGCAAATATTTTATTCTTGTCATCGTGTGAGTTGAACATTACTCACAGGCGAATACTGTTGAGCGTTCAGGTATGGTAATTCGATTGTGTTTGAGGTGAGGTCATTGGTACAGTAAGCAACATGGTTGCCTCACGAAAGCGTGGAAAGGATTCTAATCTTGGCGGTGGCAAGGATCTGCAACACATACGAGCTCTACCAGGAACACAACCCATATACAACGCTTTTTTGAAAGAGGCTAACTGGAAGGTTATGAAAATGTGATAGCTGTGTGACTTATACTGGACAAATCGGTGACTACTTACCGATAATTCTCTATTCAGATGGAAACACAAATCAGCAGATTTTTTCAAAATGAATACCGAATGCCACAGTGAGGTTCACGACAAATATTATTATTATCATTGTTATTATTATTTGTATATGATTACAGATGTATAAAAAAGCAAAAATCTCATCCTTAGCTGTGTACAAAAAATATCATTCACCTGATTTGACATTATTGCAACAACGTTGTTTTGATCGGTTTGCTATCGTCACATTTTTATGCAATATTAATGAGGAAAACAGTTTACACAAAGAGGATAGTGACATAAATTTATAAAAAGAAAACGCATTTTATAACAATATGTATTGATAAAAAAACTAAAATGTCCCTGTCAGTTTAAGAAGTGATTTAGATAGCCAGTTGAAAGAGGAAATTACAGTTCCGCTTAGGTAATACAACGTTAGGTCTGATTTTTTCCTGTCACATTATGATTAATGTAATTGATCAGTTGGTTGAGTTCCCAAACACTGAACACACATTTAACTGTTGCTTTCACAAATAATAATGTAGGCGTTTGGTTGGCCGACTTCGAACAAAGATACCCAATTTTCTGTGATAATTCCTGATAGCTTTAAACAGTTGCTCACTGTGAAGAACAAACACGGGTGAGAAGAAATCGGTCCTAGTGTAGGACTGTTCCGATCTGTTTACTACTTAAATGTTTGATGGTAAACAACCTAACTAAATGAATATGTATTTCTGATAATCATTTCGGAGTGACACGGATGAGTTTTAACAATGATCTTCAGGTTTATCTTTATGAAAAACATAGGAACGATCACTGCATACTCAGAAGATACAAATCAAGACATGAGTAATTTGACGTGTTGATCTGTAGAACTCAGAGATCTTGAAGCCACGCATAACTTACTAAAAATTTTTCCACTCGCATAAACTAATAGTCCAGTGCCATATATTTCAGTTATTATCCTCTTGTAATAATTTGTCATTCGTATTGAGCTTTCTTCAGTTGTATGAAAATTATGACATTCTTAAAATGAATTTTCTCCGCTTAGTTGGGACCAATTGTGAAACTGTGTTTCAGAAATAATGGTCAACAGGTCAAATTGGATGTGATGTTGAATATAGTATATTGTAAATTCCAAATATCGGAGCACTTCCTCAAGGGCACTTATTATTATAGGTATGTTCAGGCGTAAACACATCAGTCACACTTTAGCTTACGAGAATGGAACCAGTAGTCTTCTTGTCTAGAACCTAAACCCTTATCCACCGGTTCTCAAACTTTCAAGTTATCACCCACTCGCTCAAAAAACATTCCATGATCAGTGAAGTTGCAGCGTTTACAGTGTTTGTAATCACAACATTGAACACTTAATGCGAATGAAGGAGTTCGCTGAATGAATAGCAAACTATCAGCGACCAACTGGAAGTCATTCTGTAGCCATCTTACATCCTCATGTTCAGAAAATTGTAATGTTCAGATTTCTTTTCAATGCTCTTCATTTTCTGCTCATCACACTTCTTCACCTAGTAATAGACGATGGCTAACACTCCATTTGGCTGTGTTTTGATTCAACGTGAATAAAGTAACCTGATTATGTCCGTTTGTTTGAATGTACCCGGTTCAACTGATGAACACTTTCTGCACTGGTAACGATCGGGATAATTGGAATTCTCATCGAGTAAGCAGTGCAAAATATCATTTTGAAAGAAGATGTGAAGCGCGGTGGTACTAGAGTCGACTGAAATCTTACATGCTGTTCAATTCTTTTACACTCCCTAACTGGATGCTCATTTGCTGGTATAAACTGAACATCACTCATAAATGATCGTAGCTGTTGCTTTCATATAGACGTTTTGAACAACTTCTTTCGAAAAGAAGCACTATACTCAATCTTTGCTCTTGGTTAAGCCCATCAGTAGTGCACATGCTTGACACGACCGGAAGTTGATATCTAGCGTTATTACCACGAAGCAAATCCGTTAATCGCTCTATCATTGACTTCATTCTATGTATGACTGAATTATTGTATATCATTACTCAGCCACATTCTCTAACGATCTCACTTATGTAAAGACAACAGTCCGTTTCTGTAACCATGTCAAGCATGAATTGACTACTATGACAGCAGGAACTGTAAACAATCTAGATTAGCACATTTGCTTGATACCTATCAAAGACTGGTGCTCGCCTATGTTTAATGATTCTTGAGAAAAGTCTTTTTGATTAGCTGTTTTGATCCGAAAAATTTCGAAAAGAGGACGAGGCTGTATGCTGCCAACAAGATCATCTAAGCACACAGGGTACATTCTTACTCGATTCGATGTGAGAACGAAAAATCTACTGTCGCAACTATACTGTGAGAATCCCCATTTGAACAATGCGCCATCATTTTTGGTCTTAACCGAAGAGGTAGTTGATACATCGAAAGCAGTAATGGAAAATTCGGATGATCTCGGACGACAAGCTTACCAATAAGATGTTCGTAAACGATATTTCCTTGTCTAATTCCGTTGCAGACAACGTGTGAAGCAGTTCGGACGATTTAAACCACACGGATGGTTATTATATGACGTGCTTTGTATTATAAAAATGTTCTTTGTTGACTAAAGGTTAGATAGACGAGGAAACGGCACAGTCAGCATCAGATGCATTATCGATACCTGAAAACAGGTAGGTGAGATCTGTTCACCAAACTTACATTGTAATACTGACCTTTCATCTTGAGAAGACATGACCCTCAGCGGGATTGTACGTAGGATTGACGTTGAACTTTTCGATAAGCGACAACTCCGCGACCTTTAAGTTTAGCATACAAACTGCAAACAACCCATCGGAACAGAAACGTTATTGTTTAGCGCTGAGGAAAGCACGGTTGCAATTACACCGGCAATCTCGGATCGATAAAAAATTAACGTATCAACATCTAACTGTTACCAAGATGACGGATCGTGGATTGAGCATTTCAAACACTCACACAAAGTTATCACTCGCATGAGCCACACATCCTACTGCCTTTCGCGAACAAACGTCGGTCATCGTTCAGATGCGCATCTGGTGATGTAGTCCACAGTAAGTCAGCAACAAGATCGATTCCACAAATATTTATAACAAAGTAAGATTGTATCAAATTTTTCCGGAAGCCTGATTGAATATCACTAATTCTATACAAAACTGATTACAGAACAACCATGTAAAAATCGAATTTGTCAACTAACGTTGAGTAACCAGTTTCAGTCTGAGATTGGTTTGAGCAGAGCGAAAATCGGAAAACGACAGATGCTGACACACCCAGTTTATTTGAAGTGTAAGAACGTTTATAGTCAAATGGATTGAGAATAACACAACGAGGTGGTTGAAAAGTAGAGTATTACAACTTGCTCATAACGTTGTGTTATTCTCAATCCATTTATCAATAACATGTTAAACACGACGCCCAAACTGTTTGACTTCATTCGTACAAACTTTGGTGCGGATATCTAACAACGTTTATAGTCCACGTGACATTCGAGATATGTGAAACGATGCTGCGTTGGTCACATTACTCTTTACAGGGCTTTCTTTATTGACAGTTGTTGGACCAACAACATCAAGGTGCACCGGACACTCCTGTTTGGTTGCGGTTATACCTTTTCGATTGACTGGCTGAAAACGATACATTATTATGCATTGAAGTCGTTGACATGGAAAGCTGGTTTGTCGCAACTCCGCTGGCTTGCCAAACAGACTTTCAGGTTAGAACATAGGGTTCCGAATGGAGCAACTGGGAGTCTTCATCCACCGATCCGATCACATGACTAACGTCTGCTATTCTGGTCAAACCGATGGCATCAACTTTCGTCCTGATGTAGATCTGGCCCAGACAACACCAATATAAGGTGAAATCGTTGAGACCGGTGATCGGGAAAAGTCGACCGGCGGAGCTGTCCGATGAATACACGAGCCGGACGAAGGTAATTATGTCGGAAGTACGTTGCATCAGTGAGGTTACTGCAGCGTGGGGACGATTTGGCACACTAATTTGAACAACCCTACCGGACTTTGTGGTAGTGGCATGCGCTACGTTACCTCAATAAGGTTAATAGAAATTTTACTAATCTCCAGGAGCATTTTTAGACCTAGATAATTAATTGCAATGATTTTTGCGCAGATCAAGTCCTTCGGAGCCCAGCTGGAGCACGGCGCCTTCTGAAAGGACCAGCGTTCCGTGTTGCCGAACAAGGACTTTATCATTGTTGCACAGAACTGTGAACCGTTTTCTGTTTCAAGGGTATGCTGAATGCTCCCACAAATGAAGCCTAAATCCACCTCAGGATTACAAAAGTAATGTATTCAGTCTCATTAGAAGAAGCACACATCGTTTGGTATACCACTTGAGTAACACAGATTCATATATTCCCTGCTGTAAACCTTTACAGCAGGCTATAAACATGGCTTGATTTATCCTTCCGATCACCCCTTGAAGAAAATCATGTTGTTTTGATACTTCAGTACTCATTCACGACAAATTACTGCCCATCTGTTCGCCACCAAGGAGATGTCGGGAGACCACTGCAAACCCAAAAGAGATAAAGTTGTGTCGGAACAGGCCCAGGGTAGTGTTGAACATCACCAGACATCAGTAACGACCAGATCTTCGAGTAGACGTCTTAGATAGTTTAGACAAGTACGTGATTTCTTGCATATCATCTGTGAAATCCACCGACCCCGTTGTGATGGATGAGAATCTTTTGAGACGCGCACTAAAGTTTATCGGTAGTCGACAGAAACACGCAACTTTCTCTCGCCATGTTTAACTTAAACGACAATAGGAATTGCTTAAGCGGATGAAGTTGCTCGCATGATTACATCATCCGTCCCCATTTTTTGGAACGCTGTTAAAACCCGATGGGGAAAAATACATAATTTCATAAATGCTAGGCCGCTATCTCTCCTCAGCTTCACAGAATGGACTGTCATCCTACCGGCACCGGCAGATCGTCGCGCAATTTCTGGGGGTTTAGGCAGACAGGTTGTGTTCTACTTGCTGTATACGGAGACAGAAAGATTCAATGTTCACATCACCCTCAAGTCTTGAATGGATAGATATTTAGGGGCTGCCACGGCCTGGATAAGTACATACTTTGCTTTTGTAATTAGACCGAATTACGGAAGGCGTCGGTGGTAGAGATGCAGAACCGTACATGGGGTTGACGTTATCACGACGTTTGTGTTTACAGACTGAAACACATTCTTCAGAATGGTGAACTTACAGAGCTTTGTGCTGCTGCGTGAGCGTGGACATTGGTCATTTGCATTGGAAATGACTGATTGTCCCCCATGTTCTGCAACCTGTGGATAGGGTTGATGTTAACGGCACAGACCGTTTTTTTCTATATTAGAGGAATAACACACTTAGAAACTGTTCATCTGTCAACAATTGTGGCGAGTAACGTTGAGGAAACGACAATTAAACTGAAGGTGTGGGTTTACGCAGACCGGACGTCAACTGACAACTTTGGACGTTATCGCTGGGTTAAAACATTAAGGTTCCTATAGTTTGGAAAAATTGACAGAGCGTCACGTACACACTATTCTCCGTTAGACCGGGAGTGAAACTGGAGAGGTTCCGGAAGTTTGCTTGCGTTTACCACTACTGTTTCCACATGTATCCAAACCTGATTCCTAAAATCACTGGAATATACGTAACATTGTAGACTAAAGTCTGACCATAGTTTTTGAGATCCCATTTCCGTAGCATTAGCCTTGCTGATAGAAGTTTATCACCTGTTTAATTGCCCTATTCTTTTGCGTTGATTGGATGAACGCATGACTCAGCATGATCGTCAAATGAACAATAGTGTCTCAAGCGTACTCGGCAAACTATTCTCAACTGAGGTATTCGTCATTGCTACTTCAAAACAAAAGGCCACAGCTTAAAAGTCAAATATTGCAGTTTATCGACCCGAATTAGCCTTGAAACATTCACTGTTTGCTCATACAACAGAAGACCTACTATAGTTACTACCGGAGGCTAACCTTTTAAAATAGCTTTACAATTATTTTCACACTAGTTTATCACTTTTTCCTGATCACTTTTGAAAGGTGTGGACAACATTTTTCTACGTTTTATGTTTTGAAGTACATCATTTCTCAGTAGTTTGATTCCGGAAATATCAGGTAGTTGGAGTCAAAAGTACCATAAATATCTTTAAAATGTAATGATCATCTTATAAGTTTGCTGCTTCGTTTATAATATTTACGTTAGTCAGTTAATTACTATTTCCCCAATGTTCTGGCTGTTCCGCACAACAGACATTTGTAACAAAAATATGTTGTACCATACATGCCTCTAGAGATGAATGCTAATTACTCATCAGGCCAACTACAACACTCATCCGAACTCACTCTCCCGCTTAACTGCTTTATCATTGTCACGCAGACAACAGGGAACAAAATGTGAGTCCCGAAAACATTTCTCATCGTTCTATGACATCCTGAGGGGAAAACACTTGTCCGTATCATAAATATATATTCATACTGAATTCGAGGACTCATAATAAAAATTTTCTTTATTGAGTTATGTATTCGGTAAAATGTGTACGACTGTACCACAAAGCCCGGGAGGCAACTAGACACCATACTGTAATTTACAACACGTTATCATAACAACGTATATCAGCGAGATACTTGTCATCATAATCAAATTGATTCCTCCAAAGCCTTGGGCACAGGACTGTATTTGTCAACGACAGAGTTGGCTTTGTGTGATCCTACATCCATTGAATAAAACACGGAATAAAAAATATTCCAAAAACTTTCAAGAAAACAACATAAACGGTAATTTTCGGAAGTTCGTCTCCTAAATTAATCCTCGACGTAGTAGCCTCGCGCTCTACAATTCCAGACATATATATGCATAAGAATTAACGTGTGCCACAGAATATCAATTACACTGAACACAAACTGGTTACGAAAAATTCAGCGCTTGTTACGAGTTGTAATGTGTGAATGACAGTGTCGAATTTTCTGTAGGCGCAAATACTTCAGACAATCGGGAACATCCAGTCAACTAGGCAAATTTGAAGACACATACACGAATTCGCCTCTCCAAATTGAAAAACACTTTCAACAAAGTGACTTTTCAGCTGTTACACAGCTGTGCATAGGAATTTACACAAAGTGAACCATACCGCTTAAGCCATTTTAGAAAATGAACAAATTGTGCGCTTCGACACGAATGGTATCTATGTAACTGGGTAGATTTACAAAGATGAATTATGAACACTATTGAACATTACAATCAGTTGTTACTTTCTGTTCTTTTATTTGTTCAAACAAAACAACTCACCAGGCACCAAACTAGCCAGTTTGTTCAGGCTTGTTCACGTACAACTGGAAACCAGATTATTTGCAAGAAAAAGAATATATATATATATATATATATATAATCATCCATAGTGTTTAGTTTGATTAAGGTACATTTTAGGAAGTGTGACTGCATTCAATATCGGAGTTATCAAATACAGTTGTGTCCATACCGATTTGTCATTGGAGGGATACAGAGATACTATGCTGTCAACAACCGTCTGATTGTAAAGGATTTTCAATTTTTTTGTTGACTGAACTATTTTCACTAATAAAAATACCAGGAGCACGGTATCAACATCAACCACGACATCGGGACATTCTCAATTTGACTCAAACCATGCTCGGAATACAGAACATAGATATAACAGGCGTTTTATTACGATTCAACCATGCACCTCTCGCGTGTGAGTCACCAACGTTTGGCATGTTCACCACTTGCACGATCTCATAGCAACCATGACGAAGTCGTCAAGGTGTATGTGATTTTGTGCAGTCTCTGGTGCAATACACGAAGCCAGAACCGGCCGGTGAATTCACCTGACGCGCGGAATGATGTCAACCATTGATACAAAGTGCATCGATTTAACTGGTAGTCGTTCATGAAATCATTGTCAAAAGTGGCACAACACAAATGCCACCTCAGTTTGTCCATTCCCGTATGCTTCTTTTTAAAGCAACACGATTGAAACACTCGGCTTTCAAAGTTCCCTTCAGCTGTAGGCATTTATGAATAGATAAATGAACATTAGGGTTTGTAATGTTTGCTTTAAAAAAGCATACTACACATACGCGGAATTACAATTTTTCCTGCTATCACAATGGTGTCTACAACAGACCTCAATCTTCTGCAACCATTTAGTAAAACTAACATCTAACAAGGTTGTGTGTAGCTTTTCCATGTGGTTGTATCTCCAAGCAAGCTGGAGATTCGAATTCATCGTCTATGAGCTAGCGCGAGTTTGACAATACAGACACCTGTACACTGAATCATCAGAGTTGTGAACGGCAGACTGATTGTAATCGAGTTTCGAGTACTGTTCTGAACCATTCGAGATTGTTCAGCTAGGTCAACACTTCACACACCTGGTCGTAATCGGTGTCGGAAATACAAGAAAACTTCAAGAGATATGATGTGGTGAATATGATACACATCCACATTAACACACACACGCATACTTAGTGGAGAAACAGAAAACAACGCTTTCATTAAAGTTGCATAGAGAAAATATCTTGCGATCAGAGTGACGTGTATTTGATGAACGGACCAAATAGGTCGGCACAGTTGGACGGCCGATGAATTTGAGTATTTGGATAAAACGTTCAGTGGTCAATAAACAACCAACATCATCTGCACCGTTGAGTCAGAAAGTTTTATCAGTAACTGATACTCTGCGGAACACCAGAGCTAGTGATGATTGACGATGAGGCCTGAACACAAAACTGGACTATTTGAACAAGGTTAGAAAAACAGTGGCGCGCAGTTTGAGAGTTGACGATTCACTGTCAATATGGTTCTATGTGTGGAATCGATGCGCTTCTGTTGAATGCATTACCGTCGCTCACTAAACACAGTGGAACAGCATCCACGAAGAGAAGGAGAAATTAGAGTAACTAGACACACGTGGGTCCTAAAGTTGAATCAACACAAACGACGATATCTGAATCTGTTTTAATCACAAATGATTAACTCACCCTCCACCCATTCGAGAATCGATTATTCGAAACTTCAGTTCGACATAAAAATCGAATGAAATTCAACAAACACAAGTTTTTTAAATTGGCCTGGTGCCAACGGTTATCCGATAACCACCAGTTTTGTGTTGTGTGGCACTCTGGAGACATAAATCAGTTGGAGATTGATATATTGTGCATTTCTTAAAAATGATCGCGGATAAATCATCAAAATTGTTCATGCTTTACATACCAATTTCGTATGAGCTATTAACACAGTGGAAAACCTTGCTGGTATTTTGAATTCATTCACAATACTTTCACCGATGAAACCGACTGAACCAATGTCAAATTTCATCTCAAAATCATGCAAGACAAAAACTCACCTTAATGAATAATTTACTGAAGACTTTAAAAACTGCGGTTGGGTTAGTTCGTTCGATGGAACTGGGAAAATGCGAAACCAAAGTGCAAGACCAAGATTTACAGTGTTCAGTTTTCAGTGGAAGCACAAGTCTGTGAACGGTCAATCGTTTTATATTGAGCCTAATCAATAAGTAGAATTCCGATATTTAGAAATGCCATTCAGACCAAACTTATTCCGTAGTTCACTTCACAAATTATTTGCCATGTTTGCTAGACATATCACAAGTGATTTCCTAACTGAGTCGTAAGAACTCGGAGAGAGGTGTAGCAAAAGTATGAAAATGGGACTTAAACATACATATTTTGTGTCAACAACCAGTACGTCGTGAGTAGCATATATGAAGAGTTAACAAATATTTTGTCTTCATTGTGGATTCAACAATACTAACAAGCCGTTAACGGGTCTGGAATGAGTTAAAAGCAATCCCCTGATTGGCATTGTTCATTCGCTGAATCACATTCGATTTTCTTGTTTCCAAATGGTTTGTGTAGGTCAGCCTCGAACACGGATCAGTTCATTTCAGACATTGACAACATTCAGTGCGGTCAGTTCACGCACTCAAATCGTTTTCATACGAGAAGATACAAACTAATTCACGCGTGTGCTGTTCACGGTCAACAGTCAAAATTGAAATTTATCTCAAGGTTATGTTCACAAAGACACATTGACGACTGTTAGATTGGCGGTTCAGAGAATAACACCCTTAATCTAATTCGTCTGTTTTTTTATTCAAATGAACACACGAAATTCACACAAAGAACTTCCATTTCAGTTTAGTGGTCGAACAAAGGATAGTGTACTAAAATCTATCTTGTTTTTATTGATCGCTTCTCAATTTTATTTAGTGTGAACAACCAACTACTTGGCGAGTATTCCCACAATATCCTCGTGGTATAGTTATGCTTTGTCCATAAGGCTCTCTATAATTGGGATTACAATTAGAATTCTAAAATGGAATTATTTTTTCCTCCGAGCGTTGTCGACTGACTTTTTTCATTAAAACATTCATTATCTCACAGTTAATTAAAGCGGCATTGACAACTATGGTATTTCAGGATCAATGTTTTTATCTGTGGTGGTGTTTGAGTATATATCTTTCGTGTTGATATTCCGAATAAACAATCTTTGTGCCATCCGTGTTTTTTGGTCGCAACACTTGTAGATAATCTCAACAGTTACATCTTGGTGAAATGGGCCTGTCAACAACAGCGATAGTGGTTGATTAAGTGAAAAATGGAATAACTTGAGCGCTAGCATGAGGAAAATCTTCCGATGTCTTATTATAGTTTGTTGTGCGCTTACTTAAAACTCAGATATCGTTGAAGGCAGATGGATTTCAGAAGTTCAGTTCTTTCTGCCACTGAATTTAAAATTTGCTACCATGAAACCTCCCATCATAGAAGATTGACGGCAATCTGAAGTAAGTCGACGGTCATATGAGTCAACGTTTTCTTTCGATCGTTACGTTAATATTACAACTGATGAACGCCGATTGTATTTCTCTGACGGACTGACACTATAATGCTAACCGACTGTAATCTTTAGCTAATCAATTTGTGACCTAACAAGTATAGTTTAATGAATGTCACTCGTTATTGTTACATAAATCGCGTGATTGACCAATGAATCTATGAATGGAATAACTACAACCCTATGACCATGAGGGAATTCTGCCAAAATTGACAGTGATTTCCCGGTCTCTGATGAAAGAATAACAGAAAACAGAAATGAAACATCTGCAAAATTTTGAAATGTTTGCTAAATGCGGTCTAAGAAAAGGTTTGTGATTGAATGCTGAGCAATGTGTGTTAACAGAGTTTTTATTTGTTCAAATGTGTTGCTATGGTTACTGTTACAAAGAAAACAAGTTGACAAAAGTAAGAGGTGGAACTAGTGTGACAGAAAGTAGGCTGTGAGTAATAATATAGAGTAGACATAATGTTAGACGGAATGCTATTATTACTACTGTTATGACTAATTTTGTAGAGTAAACTACACTTCTCCGAAGAGAAAAGCTAGAGTGGTGGCAAAATAGATGATGAGAAACAAATTTAAAAATTCCGAACAAAGTGATTTTCAAACTAGGATATTTTCAAAACAAGACATTGATCGAAAAACTATAGTTGAATGATTACCATTTGCTTCCATCAAGAATGACGATCACTTTCAACGGTATTTTGGTAGGAACTATGTCAGAAAAATAAGAGTTGGCACTAGGTTTTTTTCTAAAGGTTTTTGTGGGTTCCAAGGAACTTAAACTGGTCAGCTGAGAAAAATCGGATCGCTTATGAGAATGATCCTCTTTACTGACGTAGTTAACTGCGTTACGATATTTGGGGATCATAGAGGAACGTGAGGACCCGAGAACGTAAGTGGTTATATGTTTTTACAGTTTCGTCAGTTCACGTTATCTGACGTCGAAAGTTACTAACCATATTGGTATCACACATCATATCTTTTGTGTCACAAATAACGACAACATCGAACTTGGACTAGGTTTGTGTTAATAATTGTAAATCCTCACGGAATGCATAGCCAACAATGCACAGTGTATTTATCAGGCTCCTACTCGCGCAGCTATGCCTAGCCCAACGAATACTATACGTGATCCAGTATATAGTTGAGTGGTTTGAACAAGACTTTCCAGTTGAAGACAGGTAACACAAAAAGTAACTGAGTGGTCACTTCGGCTAGTTGGGGTATTATGTATCTTTAACCCTAGAAAATTGCATCGAAGCCTTCTTGGCGAATTCAAAGGTTGCATTTTGGCTGGAGGGCAGATAACTGCCACGTTTTGCACATCACCATCGTCTACTGTGTGATAAGATTTGCCTATTCACGTCGTTTAAGCTTCTTAACTGTTTGTCAAGGTGGAGAAACTAATGTCCCTCATGATAAGGTCAAAATAATTGCCCTGAAACACAGTTTGTTAATGAACCAACAAGTGGGAGCCCGTCCCTCCTCTCGTAAGTATCGCTAAATCGGACGGTAGTAGCTAGACTGTAAACTCCCTGCCAGCAGATACAGAATGAGGTATCGATGCAGTAGACTGATTATATTTTGCTAATAGTCGGCATGAATGTCCAGCAGCCTAGTTTTTCCGGCGATGATTTTCAATCCTTATAGCATTAGGGTATGGAATTGTTCTGTAAACTGCTTTAGTAGGTGCGTCAAACATTTTGTCAGCGGTTGATAACACAAGTAACCTTGTATTGGGCTGGCGATGGTAGAACCCCAAATACACGAGCCATTCTGATGATTGAAAGTTGTGAGAATACAAGAATACTTCCAACGAAAACTTTGAAGCAGCGCGCACAATATAAGCAAGTCGTTTTGAAACTATCATTATAGTGTATTAAGACGACCTGAAGAGGGACTGACTGTACGGGCATGTTCAGGCGGCCAACCACTGTATTGTGGATGTAACACACCAACGTTAAAAATGCAACATTAGGTCTCAGGTATTCATGGGAAAAGAGCGTTTTTCATTCAGTAATATGGTTTTTAGGTGGTAACCTAGCTGGCGTTTCGTACCTCATTATTAGTAGTGCAGGTTCACAAATGCATGAGAACGAATGTGTCAAATGTTCACCAGTGGCTTTGTCACCCTCCTGGAGAGTGAGCTTGCGTGAGGACAACTGTCAGGAATTCATAACTGTTGTTAAAAGGTTCGTTGGTTGGTTCTATTTGAGTTACTCAGGTATGGACCAAAGAAGTATGATGTCCAGTGTTCCGTGCATTAGGTCTCTCCGTATAACGCGGCGTTTCAAAGTGAGGTCATGAATCTGAATGTAATAGGAGATAATTTTGCAGGGTAGTCTAAAATACATTATCACATCCGAATACTCTGAGGTGAATGTCCTGAGAAATTAGGCCGATGCTGATGATGAAGTTAAGCGGAGCGTGACGATGACACTTTATTGGCAAGTCCCAGGGGAGATACAGTGTCTCGCTGTAATGAGCTGTAGCCCGATGGTTTCAATTGACTATATATCGACCAGTCTTCGTCGGGTAGTGGCGTTCACAAGTGGACCAATAAAAGATTGCGAACGGTTGAATGTCACACATTAAGTGGCACATCTATCAGAATTCTACATGTTACTTATGCAGTCGAGGGTCAAAATTTAACACCACCATAAATATATGGAAATTAAATTATGTATCACCAAAAACAACACCAAACGTTGATTCTAATATCGGAATTTCATATAACAACCATGTATTACTTCATGGGTTGGTTTTCCTCGTGTGCGTAAAAATGCTCCGAGATGAATACCGGGCTAAAAACGATGATTCCCAACTCTTAGACCGGATGGTCTGCATTTAGTTTTCGAGAAGCTTTTATTATATTTACATCAGAACACCAGGCAACCGAGCGGAAATAAAACGTAGTGAACCATCAACACAAACGCAATTTGTCCAATTGGAATGTGGAACTAACATGCGTTTTTAAAATTTTCCCAAAATGCTGATCGGTATATAGTGTTTAAACCTTTTACGGTTTAAGATATCTAGTAATCACATTGTCACATTTCGAAGTCAACTCAAGATGTTCCAATGAGGTATTGCGGTTTAAAACAGGGGACGGACTCGCATGGTCAATATAACTTTCGGTAGGCTAACAGACAGGGATCGGCTGGCTATTTCGAGATGAAGGGACGCAGATCTGCCAGGAGTGATGAGCAAGCAAGGTTAGTACGCCTGCGCTGAGTTACCGATCTGACAGGGACGCCGACCAAAACGGTCGCAGGGACCAAAGAGCTTGTGAATGTGTCAATACGACTTACAG
Organism: Paragonimus heterotremus; assembly: GCA_013368495.1. Classification (NCBI taxonomy): domain Eukaryota; kingdom Metazoa; phylum Platyhelminthes; class Trematoda; order Plagiorchiida; family Troglotrematidae; genus Paragonimus; species Paragonimus heterotremus. The sequence goes on from LUCH01001653.1 coordinate 45,817, forward strand.
AACACACGGACAAGATTACTCATAAACCGGTCAACTGTATGTAGGTGTATGGGCGATGTACTCAGGTTGGCACAGGCTTCTGTCATGGTAGTCCAAAAGGCCGGGTGTGTCGGGCAATCTGTATCCTGGGTGCTACAACGGCAACCATCTGCATAGTGGATCGACGACCACCATGAAAGCTAAATGCAGGGCGAAAACAGTCAGAATAATTGATCTAGCGTGGTCTTGAGGCTTGGGTGAACAGCGACCGGGGTAGCTAGTAAACCGTCGTAATTCCACTTTAGATTAGAGTCACCTAAGCATGACTCAGGCGAGGTAAACTGTTTCTTGCGAGTAGTGCAGGAATCCGCCGACTCCTGTGCTAACAGGACAGCATGACTGAGGAGAGGCTAGGTGTATGTAACCGCATTCCAGTATTATGACTGGTCGCGACAAGTGTAGACATTATAACAGGGATCTGAAACAACTTAGCGCTGAACAAACAATTCAAGCACACAAATAAACGGTGTCGACAGAATATCAGATGACGTAACCAGGTGATCGTTGCATCCACTACACCAACACGACGGAGTCTGTAAGGTAAGCAACGTCTATGGAGATGGCGAGAGGAACGGTGTGTTGTTGGAAACAGGTTAACTTCGTAACGAGACAAAAGAATAAGCGTGCATGTTACACCGGTTTTAACCAATGTAGTTCACTCAGCCAAGAAAAAGGTAAGCCGGACTAGAGCGAGATCTACTTTCAAAGAACGCGCGATAAGTTAGTTACCAAAAGGAAACGTTAGGAAACGGCGAACTCATCTACAGTGTCCTATATAAATTTCTGTGGGCCACGCCACGTACCTCATACAAGTACAGGCTGTCACCGTCGTAAACGGCATTAAACTTCTTCCCAGGAATGTATAACGATCGTTCTGCTGTAAAAACCTCAAGCCCATGTTATGGTCAACCCAACATGTGATATAGTCACTGACTCCGCATGAATAGGGAAAGCCGTCATTTTTTGTCGACCCGTGCCGATCATCCACGCAATCAATGATTAGTGTCAACTACTATTTTACAGTTGCTCCTAAACGTAAACTTCGGTCGTTTATTCCATTTTACACCAAATGTATTGGTATATGAAATTGGAGAAACGACGTACTGGCTACCGGATTCACACGGACAACGTTGTTCAAATCGTGTGTCAAGTCAAATCAGTAATACGCATTCTGTTTTTCTGAGAAGCGAATATTCAGTTTTTTCCGTACTCATATGTTCAGCAACTAAAGAACAATTCTCCGAGTGTGTTTGATTCACAAAATATTGATAATAATCATCGGCCAGGTGAAAAATTCAGCCGCCGATCACTATTCGTATGAAGTGTGTAAAACCTTCATAGATTCACTTTCGTGCTCGTGGGTTATGAATTCCGTGACTATCAATCGTTCGAGCAATAGAGTTTAATGTGACAGTTTAGTATGCATCTGTGTTCACAAATGTTATCAGCTGAGATTTTGAACTATCGGCCAGATGAAGCTGGTTTAGGTTTTTCTCACAATGTTCACACTATTGATCTGTTCCAGGATGGCATCAGTCAATGGCCAGGAACCTAAGCTTTTTTTTTTTACACATTCTGGCCTCTACTGTGGGGGGAATTCTTCAGACAACCTTCTTCTTTTTTCGGTAAATTCGCCGATACACATGAGATTAATAACAGGACGGGGAGATTGTCATTAACTTGATAATTAGTTCGGTAGATTCGGGTACTTGTTACGGCGTTCACATGACGTGCTATGGAGCAGTTATAAACCATAGTCAAACACGTACGCAGAACGAACTATTTCCTTGAATACCTAGAAATCTCGACTCAGCATTACTGAAATGAAAGTATCGATTATCAGTCAACATGGGAAACATCAATATTTCCTGTCTGTACATTCCAAAAGAGGTCAATTGATGATTCAGCACAATCTCGTAGAAAGCATACTGCTTCTTTACTCCAGCCAATTTCAATTAGTGCGCAAATGTCTGGACATGTTATCCTAAGGTAATTATCCGTTTACTGATCAAAACAACTCCACTGTCGTGTGCAACTAATGTGATCAAACCAGGGGTTGATTGCTTCAGTTGTTGAACATTAGTGTTGACTGGTACGAATAAGACTGCATTGGTTTGTCTGAATTAATTGAAACTAAGCTTGGGAGAGGCCCAAATGAAGCTTAAAGGGCTACAGTCTGAGAAAAGTTAACGTGGAACGTCGATGGCGCAGATGGTAAAAGATTGGTTTTTTAATAGATGCTCCATAAACAGAAAGATCGGCAAACTGCTCATATACATTTCAACATAGAGGAATTGGATAAAGGTGTTGTCCCCATTGTTAACGGAAACTTCCAAGTTTCGGCAAGCAAGTTATCCGGGCAACTCGTCACCAGTCGACCCTCAGTACAACGAGTGCTGAGACGACTTGGAATTTACCCATACAAGTTTCAACACAAAGTGGCGCTTCGTGAACGCGAATAGGAAAACTGTTAACCGTACTGTGAGTGGGCGTTTTAATCAAACTTTTCTGATACTCTAACATTGACTAAGGATACCATTTTTTCGGACGACTCTGTGTGTTTATCTTCATGATGGGTATAAGGTGATCCTCGTATGAAGAAAAGAACTAAGAACAGGTTTAAACTGAAGGTTTTGTCATGGTTTGATGTATACAAGAGCACAAATTTGTACACAGACAGTAGAAAATACGTCACTTATTTCTTTGATTCAAACGGCCCGAATTGAAAGCAGACACAATGATGATAAGGAATAGAACAACTGCGGTTTTTCATTGTCTAACACGATCATAAGTTGATCATTTTCTTTACATTTACATAAGTCAAGATAATGAAAAACTTCTGAGTCACTGATTAATTTATAGTGAATTAGTTCTGAGCCATTATGCTTCTAACGGGAACAACGGCGTTTGCTGTAAAGTTGTATAGTTTTTCTGTACTCTGGCAAACTCTTTCTGTCAGTAGTCTATGCTGTGTCATTGTTTCACTATTTGCGCATGATTGTCTACAATCTCCGTCGTTCGGTTTCTCTTCAAGTTACCAATACTTAATTACACAATTGTTGTCGGTAACTGAGGAAGTGGTGTTCACATGATAGATGCTGTAGTAGATCGAGGCTTGTTGATATGTTCCACTAAACGTTAATGTCCGATCACCTAACGATGATGTGTTTGGTCCATTACATCACACTCGCCTACTGGCTTAACCGCACAGACTGACCACCAACCTGGTGGATTTGTAGCCAGGATAGACAACACCTGAATAAACCGCTTCTATCTACATACAAGCGTATCGTGCAGACTAATTCAGATCACATTAGCGGTATGGAGTGTTCTCATTCGGAGAGTATATGATGGATAACCTGACATGCAATAGACCGCTTAGAACACATGGAAAGTGGTCTCCTAGTACTGACTTTCAACCGGATGAGTAGGGATAGCAGTGTTGACCAAATGTGTTTCACTGTGCTACAACCAACGTGAGTCTCGTTTTTGGCGCGTTGTACACCATCGGATACCTCCTCTCAGTAACCGTCTACTAACTGTTAATTTAAAACGTTCCGTAGAGTTTCGTTAAATAAGTGAAACTATTAGATTTTTTGTTAAGTATTCTCTAACGAAAATAGTCGTATTTCAACAACTTGTTTCTGACCATTCAGTATAAACCCAACACATTCCGGTCGTACCTATTGCAGCTAGTAGTGTGAATATCTGTATTCTGAATTGTCATCGTCTGTTCTATTGAACTTTGGGATGTAGATGTTCGGACAATACTTTTGAAGGGTCTGACGTGGCCCCGAAAGGAATCAACAAAGCTCATAAATTTCAAGTTGAAAATCATTCACAATTGATCGCAGCTGTCGCATTCAGAAAGACTTTTCAGTTGATCCCTTTCGAACAACAGAAGCATTAGAATCGAGGCTCGCTCTCATTAGAACTCGTCAGTAATGCATATCCTTGCCACGGCAGGGGACTAGAACTCCCTCCATGTTTTCATGAGGCAACCGTGTTGACCACTACACCACTAATCTCACATTAAGCAGGACCGAATTATCTTGTTTGCACGCTCCACTACTTTCGTTTGTGAGTAATGATAATTGTTCACATAAGTACTCATTATTTACACGCAGTATGTTGTCGAAAATGAATTAACTACATATGGTTGTAGGATTGTTCATAAGGTTTCATTTCGGAAGAACCTGGACGTACTTACGCACATCTCATTCGGGACTGGGCAGTTTAAAATGTATGATCAGTGGAGTACACGGTGATATCAGCAACATGGATTGAGCGGTTCAGTTATTAGATGAAGTAAGAGGATGGGTTGACAACAGAATCTGAACGGGACCACAGACCAATGTTAATTTATCGGGTACACTGCAGTATGTGATAGTAACTAACAGAAAACAATAATACAGAGTAAAGAGTGGCTCCGTTATGCTGATGTAACTATTATAGGTAGGTTATTTATAATCGTGATTTCGTTGACTAAGCGTGTGCATCAAACATGCATCTGAAATCGTCAGATGTTAACCCAGACGCCAGCAGAAAGTACCGGATTTGTTACACATAGAAGCCGATTACATGTTGGCTGCTTATCACACGGTTTATTTGATACCATGTTTTCGGCGAGTTACTCCTGAGGCTGTGAAATTGTTTAAGCTAAAAGAGGTATCCAACTGACAGTGACGTGTCTGATATACCAAAACTGAGTTGACTCTCATGTTGACCACACAGTGAGGATAGTCCCAACTGAAGAAGTCAGCCTGCGTATGGTAGTGAATGAAGTAAAATGGTCCATTTTGTCGCTGTTCACTTCTGCTTCTCAATGACGACAATATCCTTGACGAGATTTTGGTAGCTCATATGAATACTAAACTCAAACTGACATCATGTCAGCAAGTTAGACTATGCTGAAAGACTATCAGACCGAGTCTTTGGAAACGGATAATTATGCCATGATAATTATTCTGGAAGCCAAATTGGTTTTCTTCATCACAGCGTTGGAGCTGGGAGACAATCTGAGATATCCTTGGAATTTACTAATTCTATGCTCCTATTAACAGATAGTGATGCTGAGCAAGACTTCCAATGAAGGGAACATGCAGCACAGTTGACATGGTTGCCAATAATAGCCTCATCATCATGCTGCCAAACAGAACAAGCCATTGTTTTCAAATTAACCTAACAAAAGACGTATTAATTAGACCTACAAGTAATGTTTAGGTTTCCCACCTACATAACCGTTACACAGCAAGCAGCCAGAACCGTTTGTAGCGTAACTACGCAAGCACATCACCAAAATTGGTATGCCTACATTTTTTGTCCAGCCGTTTGAATTGTTTGTGTTGTAGGAACCACTGTTTAGTACACAAAGACTTGTTGTTCTATACCAACCATCAGCTTCGGTAGTGGAATAGCCGCATCATTCTCCATTCTATTATAGATTTTTCCCTCGTGTATCCACAAGGACTTTTGTCTGTTCCTCCTGTTGCTTGGCTGTATACTGACTTTAGCCCTATCGTGAAAATTTTGCCGTCTAATATGTGTTCGGATACTGTACTATCGATACGGTGAGTGCAGTACGAAGCATTTTTTGTCACTTCGATCAGAAGGTTGAATATTCATTTTGTCGGTGAAAGCAACCTTTCGACAGGAAATTCCGTTCTTCTGTGATTCATCCATTAGCGTATGATGGCTTAACAATTCCAGTTGTCCTAGTTTTATTTGTGTCTTCCTCTTCCGACCTATCGTTTAAAACACGGTTGAACAGTTCACCTTGCTTTTTGATAATCGTTCCATTTGTCTTTGTGTATTTGCATATTTAATAACGTAAAAACATAGTTGCTGTAGCTTATTTTTCACTGTTTTGGCCTGTCGGACAAGCCTAGCAGAAAAACATGCATTTTGCTTCTCAATACCCAAACACGTACGTCTATGGGGACAAAAATTCAGCGTGTTCACCCCCGTGCACTGTTATCGACTCTGTGAAATAGAGCGTACAAAGAAAACACGTCAGGTTAGCTAATTGCTTCATTAGTTTTGAGACAGAACTAAGAAATTAACAACCTGAGTGCAACAAAAAGAACAAAATAACAATAAGTGTACAACGGAATACGATCATTAAAAAAAATATGCATAATAGTCACTACAAAATTTTGTACCATGTATTGTTTAACTGTCATGATTGGTAGCAGCTGACTACTTACTATTGTTGTGTAACATATAGTTTCATTTGTGAGTGGTGTAACACGACTTGTACGCGCGAGAACCGAAGAGCAGGTCTCAACGTCAGGAAGACAACGGACTTGATACAACAGTTTAAAACCTGTATATGTGTTATGTGTAAAGTGTCACTGAGACGAACGAAGATGCACTGCTACCTAACGAGTGAGGATACACTTCAGTCACGTAACATCTTGTTTGCGTTTGTCGTTCTGTGTTACTGCTCCCCTCCACGAGCAATCAAGGAAGTAGGTGCCCCCGTATCGACCAAGCATTGTTTTGTCTCCCAGTCAATTTCGACTTTTGTACGTATGGTCCCTGTTCCAGTACTTCTGACTACTAGTTGACTCGCCCAATAAAAAGGAAATCATGGAACACAACATTTTCAGGTCTCACAAACCGCCAGTTCGACCACTCCTTCTTCCAATGTTCTTTTTCACCATATCTGAAGCAGTTTCCTGGTTTATCACTCTCCCGTAATACTGTTACCAATACAACTACATTTGTTGTCAGCCGTTCCATCGCTTTCTACATATCTTCTAGTGTCTTCCTGTCCGCATCGTCGTACGCATTCACAAAATCCAACGCATCACCTTTGCAAACTCACTGAAGTCCATCCGCCGCGTGACACTGACAATGCGGATTTGGTCGTGAACCGCCATCGAGAGACCTTCAATAAACTGCTCCGTTAACAACTGCCATCATGGCTGTTGATCCAGTTCTGGTAGTGTCCTAACATTTTATCCGTTCGATTATGCGCCATTCACATCACATTGGAATGCTTGAGTTGATTGATTGTTGTCGTTCCATCCTGTTAACTGTCAAAAGACGAGTTCGTAATACTGTAGTGGTAAGCTGACTGTAGTAATCGTGTTCCTGTTCGTCGTAATAAGTAGTTCATTCCTATTTCACACAACTGTGGTCTTGTCCACACTCTCACACCACACAACGTATCTTTCAATGTTGGTGACAGTTGGTGGTCTGTTTAAGCATGCTATTGCTTGATGTCAGACTGTTTTTACAGATTCTTTCCTTTCAAGTTATTTATTTATGTTAAGCTTTTAACGCGGCTGTTTTGTTTGCAGCTAGCGTTTTGAATTTACTTGTGATGTTACTTTACTTCAATAACATGGTGACTGTTTAAACTAAACGTCAGTCATTGTTGAATACGGTTTTATTGTTCCCAAAGCTTATTTGGCCAACCCGAATTTGGCATCTGATAGAGCTCGTCTGTGTTGCATATACTCGCCATTGCAAGGTTTTGAACCTCGGACAGGCTATCACGAAGCAACCATGTTGATCTCAGATTAAACAAGAGTAAATTGTAACATACAAACGCCCTGCTACAGTCACTTGTAAGTAATGCTTAGCTTGTGCGGTCGCTTCCAGAGGAGACACAGTGACCGCCCTGCTAACTCTAATCAATCACACCACGATTAGGATTTTGCTTCAAGTTGAAGTCACAGGAATCAGTAAGCTGGTTTTGCACGCGGTGGCTCATATATTAGTCCTGACGAATACACGCACTTCTGATGGGCCCTGATAAAAGCAAAACAAATATTTTTGAAAGAGGTCGATTGGAATGTTAATGGGGTGCTGGTGAAAACTGCGGTTAAATGTGAATGACGTACACTTTAAATTAACTACAATATTCCACAAAATACCGGTGATCTGCTCACAGTTAGATCTCATTTCAGCTGAACATTTACTGTTCGTATTATTTAGGAACACATATTGTATGTTTCTTATATTCGGATCATTCTCGCTGCTCACTTGGCTGTACTGTGATCTCTGATCAATTCGGCTTCGAGGTGCAATCCGATCAGTGTGATATGCTTGCAAAATACCACCGTTTCTGTGCTATATTTATGGTCGACCAAGGTTCATGGTTTCAAAATTTAACGGGTGGTAATCACTTCGACGGAAACTACTCCATAGACTCATCAGCAAACGATTAACGCGATGGAATTGCTTTAGCAGAAAAGATTTCTGTTACCCTACTTCCTGGTTTTAAACTCACCCGAAGATACAGGAAATCAAATCAAGTCACCTCACGTCACTAACATATTTACGTTCATTTCGAGATGTGAATTTTCAAAATTTTATATAATCATATCTTCAACAAATGAAGGACAGATAAATAAATGTGCTTGAGTAAAACTATAACAATAACAGTTAACATGAAACTTGTGGAAAAGTTGGGGTAGAAGGTCAAAGTCCGGATGAGTTGTGAACGAATCTTTCGGTTCAGTTTCATGGATGAACCACTTGTAAGACAGCTGAGTTTGTGTGTAATTGGAGTTAACGAGAGAATAGCACAACAGTTGTAATACCAAATGAATGCAAATAAACGTTTGTGTTGGAATCTGGTAGACGATATAGAAATACCTTTAGAGAGATGTGAATGAAGAAGACAGATTGCGTCAAGTATGATTTTCACTGAAAAGAATTTCAGCATTGTGAAATGATGAGAAACTGCGAAAACAATGATTTTTTTTACAGAATGCCACTGCAGCGGTTGAGATGTTTTAGAGATCTAGCAAAACGTACCAGATCTTTCGACAACAAACCAGGATAAACAACTGGTGAACAATACATCTATTAAAGGACTATTCGAGTGATCAAATGATACGAAAATACCTTAAACGTTGATAATGAAAGATGAGTTTTCTGACTTTGGCGCATACATCAATGTCATAGACTGACGACGTCATGTTGTTACTCAGATTATTTTCTTTGATTAAATATCTGAGCAGCAGTTCGACGTGATTTTTGACAATTGAAGGCAAGGCAGAAACATACAGGGCAATACCGATAATCCATATAATGTGCTCCCAGACACGAATTGCGGAGTTCAAAGGGGCTTGCCCAAAAACAGGTCTCTTAACCGAGTTGAGATAGGGATTGGCCTCAGCACACCATAATAACCGCAACCATCCCAATCGGAACGGGGGGTGAACGCTCCCCGCCTTTGTTGTCCCGGTGTTTTGACCACCATGTTCCACGTAGGATAATATCAGGCTGCCCACAAACCTCTGTAAGCGTTTCAGCTCTTGAAATACAACGGTAAACTAGGAAGTAAAAATACGGAATTTTCACAATGGTTTTCTTCCACCGAATTGTGGATAACAAAATATCACCTTCATGACCGACAAGGATTTCCAAATTACTGAGAGGACAATAGAAAACAAACAGTCTTCTCATAGATTCTGAACCACATCATACTGTGTGCTTAGATTTACCACTACATTTGTGAGCCCTGACGTGGCGTTTTATAGCTGTGCTACCACAACGACAAGTGTCCTTTGGCATGTCTCAATTTGTAGTCGTCTCATTCCACACCCTGTCAACATGTACTTGACCGTGTTGTTTATATACGGACACTGTGATGGAGGGGAAGTGTTGTGTTGTTGAGATCGGGATGGACAGGAGACCGGAAAATGCTGTTCAGATAGAGGTGAGTTATTCACTAGAAATCTGCATTGTCTTGAAAAGTGTCGTGTGTAAATTGGACTGGAGTAAATATCATGCTGGAGCCAGATCACACCTGGGGATCGGGGTTAAGGTCACAGCGTTTCGTTTAGAAGAAACGGCTACACAAGCTGAGATATTTTTCATAATCTACAGACGAACCATGCGAAGAATATGCAGTTTACTGAATATGATTACCTACAACTAGTTACAACTTCTTGATGTACATTTATAAGCACTGGGTTGATAAGATTACGAATAACAATATCCAGGTGTGCATTGTGCGTCATTAACGTTAAAGAGGCAGGATCACGTTGATGCGATGTAGAGCTATCAGTTTATGGTGTATCTCATGGTCTCGTGTGCGTTGCCTTGGCGGGCTATTGAACTGCTCACCGTCTGAGAGGTGACGTTAGAAGTTGTGTAGTGTTACGCGTCTGAGAGCTTAGTCACGTGTTTGTTTGGACGAACACACTTGTATGTTAGCGAGCATGCAGACGACTCAGTGAATGCACACGTGCTTCGTGTATGTGGTTTGGTAGCAATCAGGTCGACAGCAGTGTTCGCTGTCCTTCTGGTGAGTGGCGGTGTGCAACGCATAGTGGAGAAAGTGCGTACAGGCAGTACTAAGACTTCCAGATTACGCACTAGTCTGTGAAACGCGTGATGTCAGTTTGCTGTTTTGAGTGTTGACAGGAGGATGCACACGTGTTTGAGGGATTGCAAGCGCAGTGTTTGACACATAAATGTTGGATGAATCGATGACTCCGAGTGAGCTATCTGGCTTGGAGCACGGTACTGGGTCGTTACAACTCCAAATTATCAATTAATTCACAATTTCTAGCAACGGGTAAACCATCCAAAACCTCCCGTGGTCAGAATGAGATCGCTCCGTTCAAACCAAGAATAGACTGACGAAACAGCCAGCGTAACGTTTTAGAGGAACGACTATGGATGCTGATACACTTTTGTAATCCGCAGATGAACCACACGCGCCATATCGAAATTAGTGTATATCGTTACGTAGAAGTGACAACGTTTCCATGATCTATGTTTATCGGCACGGTTTAGACTGATGTACGAGAACACGTATATTCTGTACAACAAATACACGGTCTCCATTCCCACAGCGTTCTTCAGATAGTAAGTTTACTTCACTCAAATGTGTGAATAGTGACAACTGAAGACTGGATTAAAACACCTAGAGTAATCGATTGAACGCGGTCTGCAAGTCCGGATGGATAGTGCCGGGGTCAGGTGGCAAACCATTTCTAGTCCACTGTGGCTTTGGGTCAGTGTGCCAACAGAACAGTAAGACTAGTGTCAAAGTGGGCACCGGTGAGAGAATTCCCGTAGTATGACTAATCCAGATAAGGTTGTTCACTGGGAGTTGGTTACTAAATATGAAAACTTGTGGACAGGTAGGTTATAATGAACCGACCAAACAATTCACAATGGAAGTCAACCAGCAGATGCACACCATCTATCCGGTTCATTACACCAGTATTTTCTGGAAGTTAACTACTGAATAATCGGACTAGTCACCAGTTTTAATTAATTCCACCTGATTTTCTTTGTCCTCTTTATCGGTCTGTTTCGTAAGGAATTTTCCGAACCACGCTACGCGTCACATACCTATAAACGATATTGAACTACGTCGAAAGAACGCATAACTGTGATATTTCTGTTGTACAAACCTACAAACTTGATCCCGCTGCCTGTTTGACTGACTCAGCTTGAATTAAGAGTTTGTTGTTGTTCGTTACTGTCAGTGCCGATCGCTCACGTGATCAAAGATGAGTGCTAACTATTCATAAATCCATTATTTCTCATTTACTCTTACGCGTAACTGTCATCCGCCTATTCCAGTATTAATACAATGTGAACTAAATCAGTATTGGTATACTCGAAAGAAAACCAGTCCATTTCAATGCGAATTCATATTGACTACCGTTGTGATCAATTGTATCTAAGGTTTAAACATTCAGTAACTATCAAGCCTTCATCCAAGGGAGCCCAGTATGGGAGTTTGACTAACCGCAGTCAACCACATCCGGGTATTATGGTTTGTCAACAGGAAATTTATAATGGACCATCTGAACAAAGCACGTTAGAAACAAATTAGTGGATGAACACCACCACCGAGAGGTATTCGCTGCAAAATCGGACTCACCACCAGTTGTAATAAGTTTAAGCTTTTCCCGAATTGGTCTGTTCCGTGGTGGTTTCTGGCAAAAATAAACGCTGCACATCTAACAGATGTACAGGGTGTCGCTGTCTACAATTACGCCAAACCTGTACATTTGGTCCCACAACATAGAAACCCAAGGTGCAACGACGATGGTGTCATCGAATTTCTAGTGCCCAAAAGCAGAACAAAAGATTGGTTTAGTCAGACGTCTTCAATGTTTCCTAGTTGCGAGCAGAATGATTGGACACGTTTTATCCTGTTCTGGTAACACATTGCAATTACAACATTACTGGCCTTCTCAGTTAACTCTTGCAGACAACTCAGTCGTCACTCATGGTGAACAAGCATTTCTGGATGGTTACTCGCGGTTATGAGGTCATACTTTTGTCGCTTCAGTTGCTTTACCAGGTTTTTGACCACACTGCACATGCTCTGGACTACGTTCACTATCGGGGAGTAGGGCACCGATCGTAGGAGCCACCCACTAATGTATTGTGAGTCTTGGAACAAGGTTTCAAGTTCCGTTTGACAGAACACATTGCCACAGACGAATGCTGAGTTCTTTCTTTCATCTGCTTAACACTTCTCCCGTGTTTATTATATCTCCACAAGGTTTGGTGTAAGATCGAGAAGTCAGTTTTCTGTAACTTTCGGGAAAACCAACAGACTCGGGATTCAGTCTGTCATTGTCGTAAAGAAAATTTTCTTTCCCTGCAGTTGACACCAATTGGTCATTTTGGTACTCTCTATTTATTCGGGCAATTGCAACAGCGCATCAGCATGATACTGGTACACACCATGAATGTCGGTTCAGTCGAACTCCCACCAGTTCTGACAGACTTTCGACATTTACACAGTAGGTATGATCGTTATTCTGTCGCATTTTTTTAAAATTTTAGTAAAAAGGATCGGTCAGTACGAATTAAAACATATTTTTTTGTAAATAAATTGTTGATAAAACCGTGTTATCAATCCGTCCGAGGTCTACAAAAATGCATTATGCTCGTCCAAACAAACTACACGTTGCTAGTGTGTGAAGATAAGTGAATTTACCGACTACAGACTGAGCGTTATCTATGTGATAAACAGTAGAGTTGACCGACGCGCAGTTAAGAACTGGCTGGACTTCGATAGATGCGCACTTCATATAACTGGACGTATACTCGAATACTTTGCCGAATGTGGTGCATCAGTCGTCATTTATCTAGTTACCTCTGATTTTGGTGAATGATATAGTATACAACCTTTGATTGTTATACCATGTAATCCCGTTTCCTGTAACATACTCATCCCCAGTTGTGTGATCAGCCAAATCATGGAGACAGCTTGTTACTAGGGGAAATTTTTTAGAGACTGACACAAGAACGTCTACTTTACCACCAGACTTCAGTTAATTGCACCGAAGTTTTTTACATGAAACACAAACGTAAGCATTGCGACCTCAATATCTTACTTCAGTTCGGGTCAAAATTTACGACCGTAGCACACAGTTAAACTATTTGAAATCATTCGAGTTTTCTCCACATGAATTCATAACATATTGATGGGTTTACAAAAATGAGGATGTGCGTTACTGCAATACGAGTAACGATCTCCATGCTGATTACCGACGGGAGCAAGACAAACTTGTGTTGTGAGCCAGGAAGACGGATGGCACAAGAGTTATGTATTCAGGAAACCAACTTTATTTAACAGATGCTAGTTGGAAATGGATAGCAAATTCGTTTTATCTACAAGCATACCAAGCCGTTCGACCCCCGTCCAACACTCGCAACAATATCGAGGAAGCCTGTGTTCGTACCCCAGCTTACAAAGAAGTAGATGTGGCCTTCGTCATGAGGCAAAGAGTAAAAACACTACTAAATCTCTCTAATTTGTCAACCAAGCTCATTATGGTGTACCGAACAGCTCGGACTCCATCAACTCCGAGAGAGAATCGGGTGCCCAAATTTGCTAGATCAAACATTACTTATGAATTACCCTGTACCTACGATTTGCAGTACGTTGGTCGTACAGTGATAGTACGGCACATTCGGATCTCGGTACACACCCTTAAACGGCTTCTGAATGCCTAAAGTGGAATTAGGAATAGTGCAATTACAAAACGTCTACCAAAATCTGACCATCGAATATACCCCACTGAAGCGTTTTATGTTATCTCTCCGACAATGAATAAACACGCTTCAACTTTTTCCGAAGGGCCTACTATCCACCGTATAGAACTATTTTGGTGGTATGTTACATAGATTGAATGTTTTTTCTGGTTTCTTTATCCTTATTCTCTGTCTCCACCTCACATCTGCATTCTTGTCTATTAACACTGTTTTCCATTATATGACAGAATGATGACTGATAACCTTAAAAATTTTGCTTGTAAAAACCCACTCGTCCAAATATTGTTACGTCATGTCGCGTACATAATTGAAAAGATTGAACGAAATGATACATAAGCAATCATCTTACACGATGATCGTGGTGTTCTTGAAACTTAGTCGAGGACAATATTGTTTCAAACTAGATAAGGGATAAAACAGGTCTCACACAGTCACGAAGTGACATCGACCATGCCGTCACTAGTCGATGACACAAGGGCATCTGCACTGTTCCTCTCAACTACCAATCATGTTTTTTTTATCTAAGTTCGAGGACATCGAGCAACCTGACCATTACTTACAAGCGAAAGCGGTTGAGCGTTCACATATGATGCTTCGGTCGTGCCTAATGTGAAGTCGATGATGCAGTGGTAAAACACGGTTGCCTCATAAACAACGTGGCCGTGGTTTTAGTCCAGACAATGGCGAGGATATACACTACTGACGGACTCTAATGAGAGCGAAACTCGAGTCTAGTGTTCCTTTTTGAAAGAGACCGACTGGACAGTCTATGGGAATGTGATAGCTACGATCAATTGAGAGTAATGCTCAATCATAAAAATATATATCTGTTGAAATTTAAAACAGTTATATCCCTTCAATAATTTGAACAAAACAGTTAGAAGACGAACACTGGTAGATGCTAGCATTTCGTATTGGCTCGTCAGTACCAAATAACCAATAACACGGGAACCTTTCAATTTAACGTCTACAGTACTTGGGGGGGTATGAACAAAGAAACCAACAATAACAAACCGTCCAATCATATGATCTGAATGACACTCACCACGACTTAGGACCATGACAACCTCAGGTTCACAAATAATTGTTTTTGTACACACAACACAGGTTTGAACCGGTTTATCGCGACGGCTTCAGCAAATTTTAAGAACCGTGGGTTGTGGTGGCGCACTATGATGGTGAAGGCTGAGGTCAGGTCCACGTTGTGGCCAGTTGACAGGATGTGTCGTCCGATCGACGAAGCTGGGGGCTTACGATTCTGTGTGACTACAGTGTCCGGTTTTGAGACCTGTTTGTGAACCCACATAGGTACATGTTCCTTCATCCTAGAGATCAATGATCTATCGGTTCTGCCTATGTAACTTTCTCCGCAGTTACATGACAATTGGTAAACACAGTGTGATTTGGCGCCAATAGGTTGATCTCCTTTGATTGTAGGTACAGGTAACCTGCGAGTCTGATTAAGGACCCTCAATTCGGCTGCATTGTAAGTACGTTTGAGCGAAGAGACAATCCGTTGGGTTGTACGCATCGTCGCTATATCTCCTTTGAATGGTAACTCAATATACACTAGTTTCTTTGGGACCTCATCATTTTTATTGCTTTTGGGTCTCCATTCGCTAAGACGCTGAATAAAGCTTCTGGGGTGCCCATTACCCTCCAAAGTCGTCTTAAGCATTTCCAGCTCTTGCTCAACACAATCGGGTGTGCAAATTCGGCGTGCTCTTGTGAACAGTGTTCTCACTACACCCCGCTTATATTTCATCGGGTTGAAACTAGTGAAATGCATATACTGGCCAGACCATGTTGGCTTCCTGTAAATGCCACGTTTTATTGATCCATCGGCTCTTCGTGTGATGAGTATGTCCAAATAAGGCAAACTATCATCAGCCTCGGGTTCACACGTCACCTTCAGGTTGGGATGAACGCCGTTAAGCCGCAGAACAAATTGTTCGGATAGCTCGCGACTTTTGGCAATGACCAGGGTATCATCTACATAGCGTCTGTAGTATGATAGTTGTGATGTGATATCAGTTAGTTGTTTCTCTATCATGAAACTCGTGGAACGATCACCCAATTCTACAATATTGCTAGTACCTTAAGTAAACTGTACACTATTCACGGCCGGTTGAAGTTTTCGCGTTCAGAATTGCATTCCAGCCAACCGTCTTCAAAAATAAACAGCAGACTCCAGTTTCGTCCTTTTCACTGTTTGTTCTCGACTAGATTTAACAAAACAGAAACTATGCCTCGTTCTGGAGATATCTGGTAACATGAGCTTTGCCCCAAAACGGATATGGCTGTACATTTGTAGTCGATAATTCGGTTATGCTCTTTTGGAGCTAAATGACAGTGGTCAACATGGTTGCCTCACAACAAAGTATCTCAGAGTTCGAATGCTGGTGTTGACAAGGTTATGCGGCATAAACGAGCGCTAAAAAATAGTGGAATTCGAACTGCTTGGAAAATTTACCTGAATACAAAAAGTGCAACTACCCCTTCGTGACGCCCAGTTTTAATTCACTCAAACCCACGCATTATCGCAAACGTTAGTTTTGTCTAACACTAGGTGAATCAGATGGCTATAATAGACTATTTTCACAGACGCGATGTTTTCTGTTGATGTTAATTCTTTATTTACAAATGTACCATTACATGATTTTATAAGGGAATTCGTTTTATCCAACTCCATTCATCTTCTCGTCCCTGTTGACTGTTCGAAACGTTCACTTTTACACTGTATCAAAAATACAGGATTTTATTTTTTCGGGTAAAGGCCTTCAACAGATAGATGGCGTAGTCATAGAGACCCCAGTAACGGTCGGATAAGAAAGTGAAAACAGTTTACTCTGCTTAAAAATCCTGGTTAAACGCTATTCAGACCGATCGATTTAACATTCATTATAACGTAAGCCAACATGAATGGAACAGTATATAAACTTCATGGGTTTTGCTCCTGTTTCATATAAAAGATCGCTAGTACGTACACTGTTTTACAGGGCGTCAAAATTATGATCCCAGGACAGATTACAAGCTGAGCAAACGGTGTTACATGAAGCGCTTCGTGCCAACAATATTTCGAAACGCTTCATCCGGAAATGCAATAAATTGACTTCTGCGGGAATTCAACTATGGAAGCACGTAAAAAGGCCGTCTTCATCAAACTCACCTTCGAAAGTGACAGTCTAGTGGACACTTTTGGAATAATGATCAGTAACGCGTTGAAACGTGTGTACAATACGGCAAAACTAGTCCTGATATCATAAACGACTTGGTTATGTCTACTCCAGGTCAAAAACAGAGTTCTGTGTTTCCTATCAGTAGTAGCTATCGGTTTCTCTGCAGAAAGAACGTTTGGAACCAAAGCCAAAGCGGACATCCCAAAGTGGTTGAAAGTTTCATTAACTCACACGCCAATGAGTGACACTTGGCGAGAACAAAACGCCGGTTTTGATGAACGCTCACAACCCAAAGGTTCTCAAGTATCTTGGACCATTGCTTATCAGGCATCGGTATCAGGTTGTGTGCGCAAAAACAATTGTATATCAGTTTTGTTTGTTTAGCCGTGAGCATACGATGATTAGATTTCACATTCTATAACATTTCTACCCAAAAAAGCTCGCTGAAGAGGGCAAAACTGCGTCCGCAGACTCAACAAATGACCATGGGTACCTCTCACGATCCTGTTAGATTTGTACACTCAGCCGTTTTATTTACGTCTTGTTTTGTCTTCAAGTTACTCACTCGTTTATAACTGACAACAGAGTGCAAAATGAATTCATATCATAGTTTGTGTCTTCTGATTATTCTTTTCAAATATGAAACTTTTTGCGGATTGTGTTTCTCGATTGAAAAAGACACTGGCGTGTGTTTTCAATGGATGACTGCACTCTAATGATTTTCCGGCCCATATTTTTTCCCAAATAGTACACAACGTTCAGTGTAGTGATGATTAAATTTAAGCTCTGTGTTTGAAATTTCTTACTCACACACAGTTCGATTTATGTCAACACACGCTCAAAGCAAACCGCTGACAGTTGGCTTCAAAATAAACCGTGTTAGTAGTTTAGCAAACCACTTTTGTATTCAGCTCAAAAAACTGCTTTCCTTCTACATAGTTCTGAGCGATCGATCTTACTCGATAAACGCATTTAAACAAATGTGGTCCATGTACGCTTGACTTCTTAACTTTACGGTGATTCAAAGTCCCAGTTCAGATGAACAACCTGTTCTCGAAACATACCTAATAAACCAAAACAATAGAAATTTTCATGTCCAAAATGCAGTCACGCTAGAAAACTTGTATATTCTTTATGTTCCGATTGAAGGTACGAGCAAAAAATCGAAACGCACTCTTGTTTTTACTGATAAATAGTAAAAGGTTTTGATTAATGTAAGTTGAACTTCACTCATAACGGAGTACAAATGTTACACTACTATGGAGGTTTCAACTGACCCTTTCCGAAAGGACGCACTGAGCTCGAGTTCAGTTCTTGGTAGAGCTCGTCATTAGTAAACCTCCTTGCCGCTTGACTTTTATGTGTCGCTATTTAAGACGGTTGGATAGAGGGAACATTACCCACAGACCAACTCAGCTGAATGTTGGCACACTGTGAGGTTAATGTCACAGTGACCAACACGGTTGCCTCAAGAAAACATGACCAGAGTTCCAGTTCCAGCCGTGGCTAGTACATATGCATTACTGACGAGCTTTACAAGAAAGCAAACTGAAGTCCGGTGAGTATTTTAAGAATAAGTTGATTGGAATATGTATGAAAGTGTAAAATCTGTACTCAGTTGTGCGTGTCGTTCAGCTTACAAGTAGCTTGCTTTCCGTTTAACTTACCATCAAGTGCCAAACATTATTTCAATAAGATTACCCTAGAAACAATGTTTGCACGCAAAAATCCGCGCGGGCTAAACGTTTCGGTCATAACCCAATTTCATTCCACATTCTGATCAAACGTACAATTCTGAAAAAAGATCAGAAAAGCATTCTGACAGGGAACCTTCTTAAAAACCTCCGTCTTACATCACAGATCACCTCTTTAATGACTATTTGTGATAACTGATGAGTAGTCGGGGATTTGGTTAATTTCAAATTGAACATCACTCACAATTGATCGCAGCTGTCGCATCCCCATAGACTTTCCAGTCGGCCCCTTTCGAAAAGAAGCACTAGACTCGAGTTTCGCTCTCATTAGAGCTTGTCGGTAGTGCATATCCTCGCCACTGCCGCAGAGACTAGAACCACGGCCACGCTGTTCATGAGGCAACCGTGTTTACCACTGCGCCATTGACCTCACGTTAGGCACGACCGAATTATCATCGAATGTGAACGCTCAACCACTTTTGCTTGTGAGTAATGATCAGGTTGCCCGATCGTCTCGAAATGGAGACACAGTTGCTGTCTGTTAACTCCAACGTGAGGTCAAAGGCGCAGTGGTAAACACGGTTGCCTCATGAACAGCATGTCCGTGGTTCAAGTCCCGGCTGCAGTGGCGATGATATGCACTACTGACGAGCTCTAATGAGAGCGAAACTCGAGTCCAATGCTTCTGCTTTTCGAAACGGGCCGACTGGAAAGTCTATGGGGATGCGACAGATGCGATCAATTGTGAGTGATGTTCAATTTGATATTTGTGATAAGTTTAATACTATTTTTCGATGATCATCAGCTACAGCCGGTTGTCAAGATAAAACAGAATCAACTTTTCCAGTTGTTTCTCGTCAGAATACATTTTGCCGACATCAACGATAGCTGTAATTCTTTGAAATGACATGTCATAGTGTATGCGAGCAACATAGCCGCTCGTGAGTCAATCTTGATTGACCCTGACAGGTTACACCACAAACCCTCCGCATTGTGAATCTACACCACTTTAAAACAGAAGACAATGTGTGAAAGCTGTGTGTGTGAGACGAGAAGAAATGGAGGTGATTTGTTCCACTACACATACACACACAGTCAGCAAGATCGATATCCGGCGAAGAGGAAATGAGTATAAAAGCAGATATGAGCAGCAATTCCCGTAAAATGAAGTTACCCAATAATGAAGTTCTGGTATCTGAAGGAGACGATAGATTTTTAAACCAAGGTGTAATTATCAAAAGCCGAGTGATGGGCTTTGTGATTGAACTGTGAACACTGTAAACAGAAAACATGCTGACAAAACATCTGATGATTATCAAAGTGACAGCTGAGTTATGACACAGTAAGCGTTCGGCAAACGGTAACTACATTTTATAATCCTCTACATTTACACCCAAACACTCGCAGAATAAGGCACAGGTGCGTTCGCAAACAGCGAATCACTGACCAATAGCAGTTCTGTCAGAATGCAACCTAGAACATGGGGAACAGACGCCCTTGACAATAAACAGAAACAAATAGACGAGATGCATCAAACATATAAGTTCATCAAATTATAATTCATGTGCATGGATGACAAGAGAATCTTCTCTTTGGTAATAGATAGTAGATGATAGGACAATACTTGAAAACAATAGGATGTCAAATTTGCTCAACTATTCCGTTCACACTCCACTGAAGCCACATCAACCTGCTTTCGTCCTCCAGCTATACGCATCGGTTGTTCGAATTGTCACATCAATGATCACCCGAACAGGTGTGTCTATAAGCGTAAAACTGTTACTACAACACACTGTATTTACTGTGTATTCTACAACACCAACTAGTGGGATAGCTAGTTGAGTGAGCATATCAAATCTCAGAATCCATAAGAAAAGCAGACCTTGCAATAGGTACAACTAAGACATGTTATCGAGCTGGGAAAACTGTTGCCCAGATCCAATCGTAAGCTTTGAAAAAATTATAGAATTATTTTTGGAAATACCCAGCTTCTATTACGATCTATAGGTGGATTACACGAACGGTCAGGAGAACAAAACACGTATGAAACTATATGATCATTCATGTCAAACAGTTTCTACAGAGATTACAATCAAAATGGTGACCCGTTTAGCTTTTTCCAAAACAAAGTGGCGGGTACACATCGTTTCCGTTCATCGCACCTATTCACGGCAATTACTTCCATGGTAAGGTTACTCTTCCAGCTTGTGAATAGTGGTCACCTTATGAAGACTATATTGTACACTGTCCATTCATCTGGTCAAACGCTCACTAGAAAATTCGCCAACAGGAATGAAATATGTCTGGTACAAGAGACTGCGGTACACCTGTTGTAGATCATTTATGGTATTTTCTCGCAAGGCCACAAAATAGTTTATTTGGGTCACGCGTATAGTCTAAGCATGATATCAGGATGATCGGGCAGTCTGATCATAACTCACAAGCAGACATGGTTGAGCATATATATATATATATATATATATATATATATATATCATATAGGCTGAACATCATCCACAATTGATCGCAGCTGTCGCATCCCTATAAATTTTCCAATCGGATCGTTTCGAATAGAAGCACTAGACTCAAGTTTCGTTCTCATTAGAGCTCGCCAGTGGTGCATATCCTCGCCACTGCCGGGACTTGAACCACGGACACGCTGTTCATGAGGAAACCGCGTTTATCACTGCGCCATTCACCTCACATTAACAAGCACGACCGAATTATCATCGCACGTGAACGCTCAACCACATTCGCTTGTGAGTAGACCCACTACTACTCATCAGCAATATCTACATGTGTACATATATATCACTTACAGTCGATCACAACCTTCGCATTCAAATGGACTTTCAAGCTGGTCACTCTTGAAAATAAGTTAGCTAGAATGTTCATTTCAATACGAAGATTTTGAGCTACTTTGAGTGAGACCCAACTAGAAATGATTAGTTTGTTAATCAAGTCCAACCGGAATTACTCGTGCAAACAAGTGTTTTTAAAAGTAAGCAAGTCAATATCGTGATCGTGGGAAGCGTACACTGCGAGTGCAATCGGTAAAGATGTGTGTGTTTGAACGAGCGACCATATAAGTGCAGATGAATGTATTCATAAATATTTCAGTTCATCTTCATTCACACCGTATAAACAATAAACCGAACATACAGACTTCAACAAACTTTGTCAATTGACGATTGTGTGAACGGTACTACCCCATTGTCAGTAAATACGCGTAAGCGTTTACGGCATTTTGTGTACACATCCAAAATAGATAGCATCGATCAGTTGATGAACCAGTGACTCGTGGATCCACAACTACAACCCGTCTTTACCGGTAAAACTTCTATCATCTACTTGTACGTGTAGGCACACATGTAGGTTTTGGCATGCTAATATCGTGAGAATTTTGTGTTTAAAATCTGAAAATCATTGTGTGCTTGAAAATTGCTTATGAGTGGCGAATGACTGTGCACAGCTCTACACTGAATTGACCATTACCAGGCCTATTCAAACTTGACAGATGCTTTCTGTCGTAAATCTATCATAGACGATTTATTAAGCTACATATGTTACCCTCGATCGATCTTGGTTTATGAAAAACATTTATGCATTGTAGCCAAGTAAGTGATTGAACAGACACGGTTTTGTTCTTAAATATTTTGCCAGATAGGCAATGTAGAAGAAACGTAATTTTTAAAACTCTAGGTTTTAGCCTGATTTGAACCACTGCCTTTTTTTAGAGCTTTCTCCACTCATGAGGTACAGTTCGCAGAGGTTTAAAGACTCTGTTCACGCTCAACTTATTGAAAGGGACTTAATTACAGTGGTCATTTTAAGGAGGCGGGTCTCAGTTTCGAGAGGGAATGCTGCTTGCGGCATCATTTGAATTAGTGGGAGGTTAGCGAAATCCACCATAACTCAATCCACAGATAACTGATTGATCTCACTACTTACAGCCCTGAAAGCCTACTAGTTGCTATTTATAGTAGTATCATCATAATGATTGTCATGTATACACACTTTATGTTATACATTACTAAAATCTTGTACCAGACTCGAATTTCAACAGTCTTACAATTGATCTTCATACCGAAGCGGTCGGGCGAAACAACATTAGATCACACATACTCATACGTTATAGCACAAAACTCATACAATTTCGTCACCAACAATAATCACTGTTTTGGTGTCATTTCAAAGGAATGAACAAATTCCGTTTGTCTATAAAATGGTTGCGATTAACAGGGTCTAAACAGTGTCCGCCTAATTGATAGTTTGGCGATTCATTCCATTCAAATAGGTTGCGTCTAATCGGTAGATTGCACAGTATGCTGAGAGTAGAGTTTGTAAAGACATGGTCATTTACTTCAGGATAAATTTGGTCAATCATACCGGATCACAATTGATCTACGTGAAGATTATGGATGGGGAGCTACTCGGTTATAGTATTCGAGATATAAATATCTACACATGCTTTTGTTATCTTGTTAAAGTTGACTTCAGTCACCTGTAGCTAAGGCACTGTCATCCCAAAGACTGTCGCTACGGGCTGAAAGAAAAGAGAGCAATGCTGTCGACCATAATTCAAATAACAACTTCAACTCATTCAGCTTCACATGCTTATTGAATTTCTTGTCACATGAGTCGGCAGGTCAGACTATGTTAAAAATACATTTATAAATATACATCGTACACTGCTTCACACAAGTGCCTCTACTCTTTCGTGAGTAGCATACACGACAGTGTTCTTGACAATGGTCAGCAGTTTTCTGATGTCTTCACTTATTCATATCAGGGTTTTGTTTTCTTTCTTATGTGCTGTATTTTTGTTTTAGATTCTGGATTGTCGTTCCCATGCGTACTGATTGTAATCGTTGTATTCTGTAAATACGTCTGACTGGCCTTATTGGCAAAGCGAAGGTGCTTTTTGCCCACAAAAATTGACTTTGTGATGTGCCTCTTAGGAATATCGGAATTCGAAACATTCTGTTCATGAGGGGCTCGATGAACTGGCCTCTTCCATACAGTCTTCTAACACTTTACAGATCGTCAAACGCCTGCACTTCTTTTAAAGAACGTTTGAATTCAAAGTATTCAGAATAATTAGTTGCTAACTGATGAGTAGTAGGGGATTTTGCCTTTCATATAGATTGAAGACCACCCACAATTGATCGCAGTTGACGTAAACTCTCCAGTCGGCCCCTTTCAAAAAGCAGCACTAGACTGAAGTTTGGCTATCAGTAGAGCTCATCAGTAGTGCACATTTTCGTCACTTCCGGGACTAGAACTCACCAGTAATAAAAATATCGCTCAACAAGTTGTCGATTTCTGTGATTTCAACTTGGAGAGAAGTCCTGGTCGATGGGTCATCGATTGGAGTTAACAAACAGTAACTGTGTCTCCTTTCGAGGCGATCGACTAACCTGGTCATTACTCACAAGCAAAAATGGCTGAGCGTTCACATGTGATAATTTGGTCGTGCATAATGTGAGGTGAATGGCGCAGTGGTAAACACGGTTGCCTTTTGAACAGCGTGTCCGTGGTTCTAGTCCCTACAGTGACAAGAATATGCACTACTGACGAGCTCTAATGAGAACGAAACTCGAGTCTGGTGCTTTTTTTCTTCGAACGGTATTCAGAATGACTCTTCGATACTTTTCGACATGGGTCCAGCGGTCAGAAACATGAAGGCATCATATGTGCTCGGATCGAACGAGTTTAACTCTCTTTTATACAAGAGGTATTGGTGTATATGTTTGTTAGAAAACTGTCGAACGCTACGTAATATCATTTCTATCTTTTTGCAAATACCGCCAAACCTTATCTGAAAACGTATACGGTAAGACATTAAGATGATCTTGAATAGTGCCTTCGAAGTCTGGTTTTTGTACTATTGAGTCTACTGTTGCAGTTTGACTAACCCTCTCTATCGTTGTCTTCGTGTTCCACAACTAGTCTGAAGAATCAGTAAATGGAATCTCCACTGTTTTATGTGTCAGTTTCTCTCGACCATCCCTTGTGCGGCCATTGAAGCCTGAGATTCCACTCATTCAGAGAGGAGAATGTCAACTGTTGTGGTTATGTTTCAGTTGTGAACGTCACAGTGTTCTTTAGTCACACTTACGGTGTGGATCAAATGTGGTTGTTCCAGAGGAAAAACACGTTCAACCCTCTCAAACATCAGATCAGTTTGTGCGATTTCTCCCCAAGTTGGACAAGGGTGGAAACTGTGTGAACAGTCGACATCAACAAGAGAGAGATGTGTATTTTTCAAAAGAACGCAGTTGCTACTCAGAGTCTAAAACTAGCAAAAATTATTCGATTGGCTGTTCCGATTTTAAAGCATCTAATCGTCTATCTCAATCCTGGAGGTGCGTGTTGATCATACTGGCATACTGTTGCACTAAGTAGGTGATCACAGACAGGTGGCATTGTATGGGTGACATAAACCGGATATACGAAGTACGCTACACGGTAAACGTGGTACACTGCATCCTAAAAGGATGACTGACACGCATTGGAAAAGACGTCAACAACTGCTACTTTGGCCAACGACAACAACACATAACTTTACTCAGACCATGTTCTACATACATATGTATGTGTGTGTATAGGGTGATTTCCAGTTTGAAACTTGAGATTCTGTCTGTAAGGCTTCTGGTTCGAAAACAGGCAGAATGTTCATCAATCCTAACCTCAGAATACTGTGATCAAGAGTGAACTAGTTCATACATAAAATCCTCATCCCACTTAGACTCTGTTACCTACTCGTCCCACTCCGACATATGGAATCAACCAAATGATCCAGGGGATCGACGGTTCCGGCAGGATTTCTCGAACAGTTCACGTGGAATTTCTGAACTACTGGAGTGGCTTCTTAGATCAACTGGTAGAGCGCTTGCTGCGTTTGAGCATACTGTTTTGTCGCTAGTTCGAATTCAGCTGAGGCACTGATTTTTCACAATTGGATCTCATCTAAGTCAATAAATCGACCAAACTGTTCATTAGTAATACGGACTTCTTATTATTGCTCATTCCACTGCACCTAGATGTAATAAATTTTCGAGAGTATAAAGTAGACATTGGAACAAACTATGAAGCGAGACCGATTCACTTTTACACGTTGATGCATAAATCTGAAAATACTTACTGATGCTCCCAGTTGCTGATAGTAGTTGTCTTATTATGGTAGGAAACATCTAGAACGGCATCTGGGTTAACAAACTGTGTGGTTTGTTGAGGTGAGAAAAAACAGGCTAGCCAGTTTTCCCATCACATAACTTTGTTGTTTACATCCACACAAATTCAAGAAGCAGGTTAGTGTACACCAATCTATCTGTGAATGAAGTCATCTTCTGGTACTGTAATGTGAATCCAGTGTTACGGTGTAATTTAATCCCTCCCCTTTCACTCCCACAGCAATTGGGTCGAACACAGAAACAGATATCAAAGAGAAGGTGAACAGTAGGGTCGAAGCAAGAAACATTCAGTAGTAGAGTAACGGCGAATGAACGTGTAAGGTTCATACTGTTCCGTTTGGTTGCTAATAGTTACATTGCAGAAGGTAAGTCAGCCTTGAGCAAAGATCAAAAACCTATGAACCCTATACTGCGACTGCAATCAGATTGACGAACGATTGATAAAATGAAGTACAAACTGCCACTATATTAGCTTAGGATCTCTTGTGATACTTTGAGCTTTCTGGTGTTTGTTGATAGAAGTGACAGTCAAATTTTCAAATATTTGACATGAGAATGGGCTTGATAGTTGTTCACAATGGTTGTACTCTTCCTTCATGGGTCGTCTACCAAAACAATCATTTCAGTTACGAACACTTCTAACGTCAACCACACATCGTTATTTCCTTGTGTACGTCTGCATAATTACATATCTGAACTAACAGTCCTCATATCTAGCTGGTGATATTGGCCACACTCATTCATGTTTGAGTGAATGAGAGCAGGCGTATGAGCTATGCATTTTTCGATTTGGATCATCACTAAATGTGTGAATCTTCAAAATAACATCCGATATCTTGGATGAGTCTCCAGTGGCTTCTGACACAACGGTAGTCTTCGTTTCTTCGTAGACAATTTTGAAGCAAGCCCGGTTTTTCCCAGTGATCAGGTCCTTAGTCATGTTGAACATATGTTCTATACATTTATATAGCGTAATAGAGCATATGTTTTCAAACGGTGGCAAATAACGTTACATAATAGAATAAAGACACTAGCCTACTTTGCATTCGTAAAAGGATATGAGAATTTTATAGTTTAAATGATGGCATTATAAATACATCATACTTGTCTTAGACTTGATACTCTACGGTTTCCACAGTCCCAAGACAGTCTGGACGTTAAATTGGTTGAAATCTTGAGGCGTTGAAGTGAACGAATAGAGTACCAAAGTTTGATGTTCTCATCATTCGTATAGTATACAATAATAGTTTCATAACAGTAATTGTCTCGGATTTCACAGTTATGTACACGGAACTGAATACGAATTGGGTTTAGACTAAGACGTATACTTACAAAAAGGGTGTCAACTTTCAAGCAGTTCTGAAACCGTGGCAAAATTCCTTTCTGACCAGGCTAAAAATTAACCAAGCGAGCGGATCATTTAATCTACAGTCCGATTAGTTTGGTTTCTTCGTGCTTGGCTAGTTTGCAAAGGTGCAATTTCAGTTTAACACTTAGGAAACGAATTGTCTAACTTCGTAGTCAAATATGCAAATAATGTGATGTTGGGTAACAAGTATCCAACTAGTTTTTATTCTCCTACTCTGTAGGACAATTTATGCGAGCTAGCACATTGGTCAGTCTCACAGTTTATCTGTTAACACTTTGTTTCTGCTCATGAAGAGAACTCCGTATGAAAACATTTTCAAAGCACGCTCCTTCCACCGTATGCATAATGAATATTTGTCTGGACTGTGTTCTGTTAATTATCTGGGAATTACTTGAAGTAACAACATGTCACGGTCATTACATACTACTGATGTTTTCACCAAAGTCGATTAACGCTGCTATCGAGATCTTTAGATGAATCAAAAGGTCACTAGCAAAGTGTTGTTGGCAAAAGGGATATTTTCCAACGTTTCCCTTACCGCGGGTAACATGTATCGATACAGTTTTCCAATCAAAAGTTTACCACTAGTAACGGAAGCTTTGAAAATGAAGAATATCCTGCTTCTCAAAATCTGTGTTATTAACCGTTTGTTTCATTCAAATAACGTCATCCGAAACGATTTTGGTTCAGATGCTCTAAATCTGGATCTTGTTCAAAATTTTCAGCATGAACCTCGTCATTTCACCGAACTGTCTGCCACAAGAATTGTCGGTAAGTTGACCGAATCGCGATCCACAGAAGTTGGAACACCTTAAGTTCACGGAGCCGAGCGATGTGACCCAGGCAGCTACATATACTCAGGTTGACAACGGCGAACACAGTACAATCGTAAACAATTCCGGGTTTGGCACCTAGACGTGCTCCAAAGCTACGATGATTTGAATTAAGTCACTTGATAAGGGAATGTGGTTGAGCATTTATGGACGATAATTCGGCCGTGTAGTCAATAGCAAAATAGTTAACTCTGTTTCCTCACGCTAACGCGGATCGGTGTTGTGTAGTAACGAACAAGAAGCTTGAATGCGGTGACTTTTATGGAGGGACCTAACTAGAATAGCTAAATGAATGTGGAAGCTGCAGTCGGTTATGACTAGCGTTCAGTTCACCTCTGTAAAGACTGGTTCGGTTTACAAGGAAAATTTTTAGGAAAATCGACCAAATGGTTGGCAACATACATTTTTCACAGAAGTCGAGATGTTTCGATTTCCATCTCCAGCAGTTTGTCCAGCCTATATTTTCCTAATTGAACAGACGTACAATTGTTGCCATCCTCCTCACGAGTCGGTATTCACCTACTATCTACTTGTTATGCACATTCCAGGCTGTGGTGCCCCAATTGCGTACATAACTGTACGTAGTGTTAACATTATGAAACTACTTGGATCGCAAATGATCTTTCCATTAGCAATCGATAATAATAAAAACCTTGTCAGAGATTAATTGCAGCGGTTGATTTGCAAGCAGGAACATTTTGTGGGCAACTTGCTTTTGGCAGAGTGCACGGAAAGTTTGCAAGCAAACTTAGCCTGCAAGTCAAAATTTTTCATCCCATTCGGTATGAACTTCTAACACTAGAAGCTTAATTATTCAGACGACCTTTCTGTTTAAGTGGGTTGTAAGTGCAGTCATTCTCCCTGAATCCGTCTAAATGTTTTTGGCTTTCCCCGTAAATAGGAACTCCAAAATCTTAAAAATTCGAATTTTATCCATCTATCTGTTTGTGCTGTATAACAGGCAGTTTCGTTGTGTGTAGTATGCTACTCACAAGCGACTCCGGGAACAAAGTGACAAGTCTCAATGTCAGGAAGATGACGGACCAGAAGAGACTATCGGGATAGTGTGTATGCGCTACGGGAAAAGTGCCATCTGGGCGAATGACAGCGTATTGCTACCCAATTTATGTGAATGCACGTCAGCCATGCAAATGAGTGCACGAGTTTGTCGTCTCGTGTACAACATGACCCGTTTGAAGATGGAGACGTCCGGGCATTCCTCAAGTACGTGGCCGAAAGCTGCCTGCACCTTCGATGTAAAACTGCCACTTAACGGTGTACTGTATCGACAGACAGATGGCGTGGCAATGGGATTCTTGCTCGGGTCTCTTCCAACTGATATAATCGTGGGAAACTTGAATTCAACATGCTTCACTCCACTGTCACTCCTGTCGGTATCACTGACAAATGGATGATACTTCTTTTATGCCGCACCGAGCAGAAGCTTTCGAAATAAGAAATGGCTGGAAGCTCAATTAGAAACGCCAGGCGCCTGTACAGATACCGATGGACGACACTTCGCATCTTCGATTGCAAGGCACATAATACTAACAGCACACACAGTAAAGTCCCTGACGCGTTCTCGATGGTATTTTGGAGCAACCGGAACCGCGTCATTCAGTTTGCTGAGGCCATGACTATTAAACGTCGCAGTCCCTCCCTACGTGTTCAAGAACAATTTGTGTTGACACTTCAGCTACCGTGGTAGTCGGCCTTCCCACAATTTTTATTTTCAGTTTTGGTGTTTGTCTGTTTAATCCTTTAAGCTATGACTTCCGCTCTGTGGAATTTTGATTAATAGTATATCATGGAAAATCGTTCGTCCAAGCATTGCACCGACCACGGCTTCAAATCCATCGGATCGATGGCCAACCTGTGCGGTTAAACCAATGGGCGAGCGCGAATTAATGAACCAATTAAGCCACTATACATCGATTAACCGATTACCTTGTTTTTGTGTATGACTGATAATTCGGTCCAACCCTATCACTTTCCTAAATAGTTTCATGGACCTGGAAATGAAACCATATATTTTCATCCTAACTATCGTAGTGGACTTATGTGAAATACATGAATGCAGTAATAAGTCTCCGGTTTTAGTGATGAGTGATCTGGGGCTACGTTCATACATTTAACTCACAGGACTTGGAATTACATTTCCTTTATGAAACCAATTCCCTAAATTTTTGAAGAATATCTCATTTACAACAGTCTCTGAGACGCCAACCGGATACTCACCTGTTCTCAGTGTTAATAGCAGATATGAGTTTGACATTGTTCGCAATATGCTAGGGATATACAGTGGTCAACAAAAGAAGTAGACCTAATGCAGTTTGTGGGAAAATGTTGAGTATTATAGGAATAGACCCGTGGATGTGTTGTAACGAAATTGTCGAAAATCAGCCAGTTTTCGAAGATTTTGTTTTCTGTCAGGTGGTTCATTTTGTACAGACATACGTTTATTTTCACTGGAAATAGAAATGGACGTTCTTTTTCACAGTGTGCAATCCGAAACACCGTGTTGTGACTACTCGTCGGTAGTTGAAGACATCTGCAGTAAACATTTGTGCTGTATTTGGGGTTCTAAGAATTTAACAGAAAACCTCGTACATTGCAGTGTGAGTCTGTATAATCTAAGTGGCCATAAAATTCAGTTGCATTCATGGTATTCCTGAAATTTGTTCTGGTATCGTTACTTAACGACCTACGGGGTTAATGTTTGATTGACTAGAATTAACCAAGCAGTTCCGTGAAGGAGTGTACGAGGAAATACACTATGATGATATATGAATCCACCTAGTCCCTACCGTCCTCCTCAAGTCTGATGTGAACCTACCCGCTAGCTGAATTTTCATAAACCGGAAAACTCTCAGTGTGAAACGCAGGGAAGCTTCACAAATTTGATTGATCGTAGTATCAACAAAAATGACATTTCGATAATTTGTATTTCTAGGTTTTCTAATAAACTGTTTCGCTGACACGAATTGAACGTCTGTTGTACTTTGAAAAGGAGACGACAATTTCTTAGCTTCAAACTCAGGCGTTCGAAATGTCCTTATTTTTCCTCTCTGTTGATGGCTTTTTATGGGGTTCTAGCAGCCGTTAATGACCTTTTTAATTACAGAGTATACACCCAATGACAATTAAAAAAGTAGCCTTAGTGAATATACATTAAGAAATAGCATTTTGTACGACAACTTGTTAAGAAATTAACTGGTCCAAACAGACAGCTTTTCCTATCTTCTCAGTAATAAAACGTCACTTTTCACCCTATGCGCTACACTTTTCTTACATATGAAATCGAAGTACAAATCCGTAAACCACGTGAACTCCAGTGTTGTTAAACAAAACGGTAGTGAAAAATTACAACAGTCTAACCTTAGGTTCGGTCATAAACTCGGTTACTTTCGTGAACTGTGGTATCCGCTTTGGTGTTTTGGTATACTTCTTGTTCTTCACATAGGAGCCATCTCTCACGAAGAAACCCCACTTTTTCAGAAACAATGCTGAGATACAAAGTATTTTCCGTTTGACTCCATCCATGATTACAAACCTTACAAAACAATATCAGAGGTGCTTTGCAAATCAAACTGAGCCCAGTTCCCATCTGACGGAAAGGCTATAAGGCAGTTTTGCCGATCCGTACCTGGTTTGTATATTGCCTGACCACAGGACGGATTATGATGTTTTGCAAATGTGAAAGACGTGGTCATCGCAGTATTGATTCAACTACGTAGTTTGTCGTGGGCCCACGGAGAACAACGCACCTTTTGATCGGTGATAAAAATGAGGCCAATTCAGATGGACGAAAGCCGCGAAGCTCTTCATCAATCCGCCTTGGTAATCAGTCTTGACAGCTGGCAGTTCCGGCAAGTACTACAGAACAGAGAGGGAACTGAACGCGAAAAATGTTTCCATGAAAAAGTTTTTACATTCTGTGCAGAACCTAAAGCTGAAAACCATGCTTCGGGGTTCCCAAAACAATGAATCAGCCTAAGGGTATTTCCTATTATCCGATCTTCCCTATTTGACACTGGTTAGTTCAATCCTCGGACGGCATATAAAGGATGTGATAATAATGACTTGTAACTTCCCAGGGTACAAATTTTGACCATTAAACTTTCGTCTACGGCTGGGCAATCTGACAGCCTCGTGACCTACGTGTAAAATTTAGTTGTAACCGATTACAATAGATATTGTTTACTATCATGATGTGCGGTACTTCATCACACTATGAAAATCATGTCTGTCATACTGTAGCGAAAAGGCGTCCAGCAAACCACAATCTCTGTTGTCCAACTCGCTAGTTCGCATGTTACGCGCGCGCTCGCTTTTGAGTCAGCATTCCAACCCACAATACACGTCGTGTGCACTTCGGCCCGATTTACGTGTGTGATCGGCGCTTTTTATCCGGGGGGTTTTCCGCCTGCCATACCTCGTCTGTTGATCCGATTTCGTTGAGCGATGGCTTGTCCGGTCGCTCATGTTGTCCTCCGTCTATCCATTGAGGGCTTTGACCGTACTCCACAGCCGTGTCGAGATATTCCCGCGAGTGTTGGAATAATCACGCTTTCCATTTGGTCATCCATCTTATTTTGGCTGCCACGTCTCGCCCGTTGGTCCGATCCGGTCGAGCAATGACTCATCCGGTCGCCCACGCCGTCCTCCATCCGCTGGTTGTGGGTTTTTGAACGCACCTCTCCCCTGTGTTGAGGTATTCCGCCGAAAGTTGGAATACTCGCACTTTCTGCCTGACAGTCCACCACAATACCAAGCCAACACTCGGTAATATACTTCTTGAGTTACTAACTACGGACATCACTTTCACATAGTGTTCTTCAGAAAGAATATCGGTGTTTCTTCTATTCCTCGAAGTTTCCGGTAGTAGTTTGAAAATATTTTCACTACCTGATAACATCATCCGGTAACTTGCAA
Organism: Paragonimus heterotremus; assembly: GCA_013368495.1. Lineage (NCBI taxonomy): Eukaryota > Metazoa > Platyhelminthes > Trematoda > Plagiorchiida > Troglotrematidae > Paragonimus > Paragonimus heterotremus. The sequence continues at coordinate 79,060 of LUCH01001653.1, forward strand.
TCAAACGGTTGAAGTATAATTCGATTGCGATTTTTTCATAAATGATCAAGTGTTTTGTGCATCTGTTATCATGTATTTTGGCATGTAACTTGTCAGCATTTGCATACGCCTCCAGCCCATTTTGACTATATGTGCCCTTCTTAATGGTGTGCAGTTAACGAGCTGATGAATGTAGACTGCAGTCTAACAAACAGCTACATTCTTTGTTAAATCAGTCCTGGTGATAATTCCAATAACGCTTATTCAGACGGTCGAGTAAACAAGACTATCTTCCAAATCCAAAAAACGTAAGAAAACGCGATCGGAAGGATTGGGATTCATATGGTATTGTTTAGTGAAATCACAATAAAGGTACTATCTCACGCTAAACGTGACTCAACCGGGTAGACAAATTATCCAGCAAAGGTATTCAAAATGGAATAAATAAACACGAGTCCACAAATAGTCACCAGAAAACGGTAAGTAAGCTAATTAAAACGATCGAGTGCCGATGAAGGTGAGTGCTTGTCAAACACTACTAAGAAGGAAGCTTCAATAAGTAAACAATAATAGATATAAGAAGGAGGAAAGCAAACATTTTATGTGTAGTTGTGGAACACAATTCATCTTGATAGTGTACTGAACATAGCAAAGACAGATAAAGGCAAATTAAGGATCGGCTTTCTACAAACAAACCAAACACACCTCAACAGATCCATCGCTCTGCATCATACCATACAAAACACGACAAACATACCAGAAGAACTTCAAGAGATCCAACACTCATTGTATGCTCTTCGTTTTTAGTTCAGTCTAGTTGTCTGGCTGTTCAGAACTCAGAACACTCCTCAAAGAACAGACGGTTCATAAATTCTGGGTGGCAATCACTAAGTGTACCAGTTTCTACAACAAGTTTTCCTGAGCCTACAGAATTAATATGCAAGAGGCATTTAGTGTTCGGCCAAGTTAGTTCACTGCTTTACACTACAGAATTCAGTCTTGTGACAGTATATTTTACAGCTTCCGATCATCACCTGTATAAACATAGTGCTTTTGATTGTGGATCACTTGACAGTGTTAATGCTTGATAGTGAACCAAACCTTGACATTGTGGTGAACGAAACTGCTGTTTTGTCGGCTGGTCATCTGTTTAGCCAAAAAAGGAAGCAATGATCAGTTCAGGTGTTGCGAATAGCAATTGCTGACAGTTAAATTTCGAAAACTGCTTCACGCCTCAAGCTGATTTACCGCTTAAACCAGTGCACTCACTCCCTCATTTTTAAGACGGATTTATGTATTGGGATAGTTTGTATGCTATGAATATTTTTTTAATCGATGAGTTTTTTATTGGTAAAAAGACGCAAACCTTCTTCTTCTATAAAATAAGCTAGTGGACAGTTTATCATGTGATTTCTTTGTGATAGGTTCACCGCAGTTTCCTTTAATAACAGTGCGTAGGTTACAGTTGTTGTGGACTGCAGAACACTGTCAGTGAATAGTATGGCACAAATAGGAAATAATTGCTTTCCCACTGAAACTAATAGCTGTCTTGAACTTCGAGAGAATGAGAAACTAGGGAAACCAATCGGGAGTGTGCATATGTATTGTGTGGTTTACTTCAACAATGCAACTAACGTCGTTTCCTTGATGGCGGTTGTGATGACAATTCAGCCAGGCAAAATCTTTAATATGTTTTGCACACCAGGCAGCAGGAAACGTCACAAACCACGATTCCTGTGCTATCACAGCGTGATCCTTTCAGCTCTAAGCTTCCCTTATTCCACCTTGGCGATACTCACCTATAGATCTTGCATTATATACTCCGAAAACTGCGATCTTTTTGCGCACTATCAGTGTTAGTGAAATCATCGAAACGAGTACACCCTTCCACTGAGGCTTTATTGCTCTAGCTCTCGAAATTAACATGACATATGCATTCACTATCAACTCCCCTATTCAAAGATACACTGTTGTGACAGTTGGTAACGGTTTCAACTAATCTCGAAGTTATGTGGCGCTTAAACAAAACTGAAACACAATTATGCCTAAAAATGTGTTTCCAAAGATTGTATGATTTCTTCACGAACTGGGATATTATAGTTCTTGAGGAAATTTTTGCAGTAACTATTCATGGAAACTTACGATTAATATGCAGCCTATTTCAAACATATAGTAACACCAGTTTTTAAACATTGTGTTAGTCGTTGTAAAATAAACCCCCACAAAAGTACTGTTGTAGTCGTTAATTTCGATCAGCCATTTTATTTTATTTGTCAATTTCCACGGTTTTATTTAATTTGTTGATTTTTTCCCGTTCACCTACAAATGATGAGAGTTGTAGGGGGGTGGGGGGCGGAACGGAAGCAATAAAAAGTTCATATGTGCACTAATGCCAGGCAAAACTTTGACGAAATTTCTTAAAAAAACGGTTTGCTGCATTTTCTACTACTAAATTGTTAGCAAGCTGCAGGGCATTTTGGGATGATGTAAAACGTTTGCGAATTCAGAAAAAAAAACTAGTAGTATGTAAAAACAAGTAAGAGATGATGGCTTTTTGATTTTCAAGTATTGTTCGTTTTGCTGCTGATAGACAAGTTACTTTGAAAACAGAACAATCAATTCGGAATATTTCTTGGCACTGGGATCCATAGTGATTTGATACTGTTCATTTGAAAAGCATTGTGCTCTTAAAATGATAACAAGGAAACCACCTACCACAAATAATGAATTGTTTCATACATCTCTGTGATCAAAGAGTTGACAGTTAAACGACCCATTAACAATGTTTTAATAATCCATATACCTAAGTGGAAACTGGAAGCTGGATGAATAAACTGTGATTTTGCTAGACTGAAACAGTGATCCTGGTGTTAAAAACATTAGCTCTATGTACTGATTCACAGTATCGCTAAGTTCAAAATTACACAGGGTTACCATATTTCAGTGAGATAATATGAAAACATAGGTTCATTAGTGGAGGAATAGATTACAATCGGAGTAAAATATCACTTTTAGATTAAAGTGCATACAATTTTGGTCGTACTCACCTTTCCGAACCCAAATGAATCAGATAAATACATACAAAGTGTGTATTTGTCTAGTCTAATTAAAGAATAATTCGAAACAAAAGTGAACTGTTACACAAAAACTGCTATCTGTGAACAACCTTTCAGTAGGAAGAAACTAGACACTAAACGGAACGAAAAGAAGTGGTAATTATTTTTCTGTCTCCCAAAAGAGCCCCTTTGTCACTAGGGTTTAGCGGACCTCGCTTTTTATGTACGGATGACAAATTTCCACAAAGTCTAATGAGCCACTGGTTAACTCAGCAGTATTCTACATCCGTAACTCCTAACACATGATTAGGAACATAAATTCGAGATCACCAGGGCCATTACCAAGAGTATCATGATACGACCAACTAGACATTAGAATAAAGTCCACAGTATGTTGTCCAACACTTTCAACGTGAACCTGTACTTTTGATCTGAATACTATGCAATTTGACTGCAAACTTACACTGGTTATCGGTCACAATTTTATTACGGTAATTTGTAATCTCAGCTTATCTGAGCTAATTCAGTCAAGAACTAGTGACAATAAAACGCTGTAAATTATGGCTAATTTCTAGCAGACATGGTTTAAAAAGAGACACGAAGCTGGATAAAAACGTACTGATTTGAGTTGTCAAAAAAATGTGTCCGTCGATAGCACGTTGAAAGAACCATGCCAGTTCTGTACATCCTCGTAAGTGTGGTCTACTTGAAGTTAGCATTACCTGAGGGGCAAATGATGCCTTGTGATTTCGGTGAATCTGAGTTACTTAGTTTTTACTTGTATGCTGGATAAAATTGATAGAGTTTTACCTCCTTGCACACAAACACACTGCGAAGACGCATAATTAACACGTGGATTCACTCGGAATGTCCGATGATTGTACCGTTCTCAAGGACGGAGAGGTACAGGAAAACAGATGTTGTGCAAAGCTTGGTACTATGTGGCGTCGAATCAATTGGACAAATGAATCCAAGTTAATTTTTCATCCTCAAGTCAGAAGACTCGGTGTACGAACAACAGGTGGCCAGGTATCTACACTGATTTTTTCAGGTTGACCAGTTTCATAGGAACATTCGAAACTGTCGTGCTTTCTGAAACGTGTTCCTCGGGAATGTTTATCTTTCCTGCCGACAGCTATCCCACTTCTTCCCACCAAATGTTAACGGTTTGTCAACGTTGGTTGTTTTTCATAACCTCTGGGGTTACACAAATCCAAAATGCACCAAAAAGCTGACCTTGATTTGTGGGGGTTGCAGAGCACCAAATCGATGGGATAGGTCATTTCGTATGTCAGTGTGATTGGAGACAAAGGACAGTTTAGGTGTTTGTGCAGTTGCATTCTTAATCCCGGTTTCCTGGTTGACCTAAGGAGCCTTCTGGAGATGGATGTTTGTGTGTATGTTCAAATGAAAACCGTTCATTCAATCAGTACTAATTGTCATATAGAGTAACAGAGATGTGATTTCCAACATTACCGTTGAGCTGATTTTGTATTCTATATTACTGTTTTATATTACCACTTTGCATGCTATATTAACACGTGAAATCCCAAGGTTAATAAAACCAGTTAACATGTGAACTCACAAGGTGTGAGTTAACTGTCCAGCTTTCGAATATTGACGAGAGCAAATGAGAAGGAAATGTATTGTCAAATCGAGGGTGACCTTCAGGAAACAATATTATCTTGATTTTGAACGTTTGTGACAGATCCGCTGAAAACTGCTTACCTCGGTTAAACCATCTTCCCCCCAGCCAATGTGCACGTGAAACGGACGCAAGGTAGTGTGAATCTCAGCGTATCTTAAATCCGTAAGTGAGACGCTGGATAGTGAACATTCTGTCCATCTGGATGTCGATATGTATACATGGCTGGTTTCCCTTAATATATCTTTATGTCAAACTGCGTTGTGTATATCAATCACAAGAGTTAAATCTCTAATTCGCTGATAATATCTGTCCTATGGAGAGTCACTGCAAGCCTTAGTGTATCTGCACTAAGTATCCCTTCCGGTTTGCACGGCTGCTTGAGTTGATGTAAATATGATCGATAACAGTGGTAATTGCACGCAATGTGCCATTTGTTCTGATCACTACGTGTTTCTTTACACAGCCGTAGTGTAAGCATTGCGCTTCGAAGGGATGATCACATGACTCACGGTGACAACCGTTCACGTTTTGACGAGTTCTGACTGCAAACTTATAGTTAGGTTCCCGCGTGACTCCATCACACAACCCATCTCGATTACCATGCGTCTACTAAGGGTTGAGTGTTAGAGTGATGATTTCGTAGCGAATGAGTGTAAGCAGAAACGGATTTGTCCAGGTTTTGTAACTTTTTGTAAGACTGGAGGGATCACCTTAAATATCATCCAAGCAAACATATCCAATGTCATTTGCTTTCGTGAGAGGAATTTTAGCCATACTTAACGGGTACTGCTCAATGAAAAAAAGTAGCCGTTAAGATATTTACAGGAACGGTTACTGAATGAGTGAATACTTTGTTATTAAAATTGATAATGGTTGAGTTGAAACGAAATCCAACGTATAAAGCAACAAAAACTGATGATGAATGATAAACCGCTTGAAACTACTCTGTGTCATGTTTTAAGCTACTCCTTCATGGAGGTGATTCGACCTATTGTTTTCAGTGGATAAATGATCAACCTACAGAACAGCGTATAATGATTTTTGAGGATAAATGTTTAAATACCAGCTGAAATATTACTACAATTTCTTATTATTGAAGCAAACATCAAGTTATCCAACTTTCAAGTGTCGCTTGTCATTACGGTGTCAGATTAACTTGGATATATTGATGATACTGTTTATGTATATGCTATACAGGGGATTTTCGCGTATTTTCATGAAAGTGTGAAATAATTTTGAATATAAATTTAAGTTTCAAAAACATTTTCAAAATTGGAATCTCATTTTAAAAAGAACTGAGTTTCACAGTGCTCTTCAGTTCACCATTATGGCCGATGCCTTTTGTTAGTTTCACTCGACACCGTTTTCAAAATGTGTTCTTTTTTTGCCATCTTATCTTATTCAGTTTGTTGTTGTGGTAACTAAATAACAATTCCATTCACGCAAATAACTTATCATCCGTTGATAAGGATTTTTCATATTTTCAGTTCGAAAGCGTCCCAAAATTTGTGTCACATCGTTTGTCCCGGATTGTTTGTTCTGATTCACGACATCATCCGTACTATAGGAAGAGCCTATTTATATGGTCATACAGACCTGGCTACTTCTTTCAGCAAAGTCGTCTCTCAAGCATACTGAACTTACGTCATTCCTTTCTGTCATCCCTTTCTGGCATGTTTACCAAGTTTCAACTTGGTGAGCAAGAGAATTAGTATGAACACTGTCGGGGCATCATTCAGCCACTGAGCTAAATTTTGTATCGTCTCGTTGCATTGTTGATTTGACAGTTGGAATGTTTGTGATGAGACGTATTCCAACAAAAATTGTATGCCTCGTAGCCCCCATATACCCTACAAAATAAAATGAAATTTCTGAGATCTAACAGAGTGTGATCCTTTTCATCCTAACATCTGCAAATATTCACGCTATATACGCTGAGGAAGTATTTGGCAAGCGAGTTCTCAACCGCTTTTAAACACTAGAGGTTGCTGGAGAATTTTATTTGATACGCCACTCACAAGTGATCAGGATTAGTAATCCTGCCGCGCTTTCCTGAGGCAACCATGTCAACCAATGCTTCATTGATTTCCCACAAAGCATGACTGAATTATAATTATGCATACGCTGAGTAACATTCACTTCTGAGTAGTGATCAGATGGCCCTAGCGAGGTGACACAGTGGAGTGCTGAACATGACTGATTGTTTGCGTAGGAAAATTCAGTTGCACCTACTGCGAAGTCAATGACATAGTGGTCAACACGATCACCTCCCGAAAGGGTGGCCAGAGCACCAGTTTTCGCTGTGGCTGTACTGACAAGCAATAACGGAGACAAATTCCAATCTAGTACTTATTTACCAAAAGAGTTGACTGTAAACCACTTTTAAGTAGTTTTTCACCCTCAACACGAAATGCTTGGCTTTATGGTTGGTAAAGCAGCATCACAGTCATTTAACATGACTTTTGTTGTTTTACAAAGAATCGAGATGAACGGTTATTTATACCCTACAATTGTTCGAAGTATATTAAAGACGACACATGTGAAGGAAGCAACTGTGCATTACCAAAAATCATTGTCTACTTAATTAAATCCCGTTTTTTGCTTGTAAGGTGACTTTTGTACACTTGCAGCTAAAACAGTCATTTTAAAATATGCGGTGCACTATCAGTTACAGGAAGCTTCATAAACAAAGCGCAACTGTACCACGGGCATATTGCGAAAATAATATTCAAGTAGATGGTTATTCACACTAAATAAAATTGAGAAGCGATCAATACAAACAAGACAGATTTTAGTACACTATCCTTTGTTCGACCACCTACCTGAAATGGCAGTTCTTTGTGTGAATTTTGTGTGTTCATTTGAAAAAAACAAACAGACAAATTAGATTAGGGATGTTATTCTCAGAACCGTCAATCTAACATTCGTCAATGTGTGTCTTTGTGAACATAACCTTGAGGTAAATTCCAATTTCGACTGTTGACCATGAACAGCACATGTGTACCTTCTTGTCTGGAACCGACTTGAGTGCGTGAAGTGACCATACTGAATGTTGTCAATGTCTGAGATGGACTGGTCCGTGGAAGGCTGACCTACACAAACCATTTGAAATCAAGAAAATCGAATGTGGTTCAACAAATTAACAATCCCACCCAAATAATTACTTTTAACTCATTCCTGACCTGGTAGCGGATTGCTGTTGTTGTTGTTGTTGTTGTTGGTGGTGGTGGTGGTGTTGAAATCACAGTGGAGATAAAATGTCTGTCAACTTTTCACATACTCTGCTCACGACGTACTGGTTGTTGACACAAAATATGTATGTTTAAGTCCCATTTCCATACTTTTGCTACACCCCTGTCCGAGTTCTTACGACTCAGTTGGAAAATCACTTGTGATATGTTTCGCAAACATGGCAAATAATTGGATAAGTGAACTACGGGGATAAGTTTGGTCTGAATGGCATTTCTAAGAATCGAAACTCTATTTATCGATCAGCCTCAATACAAAACGACTGACCGTTCACGGACTTGTGCTTCCACTGAAAAATGAACATTGTCTATCTTGGTCTTGCACTTTGGTCTTACATTTTCCCAGTCCCGTCAAACGAACTAACCCAACCGCAGTTTTTAAAGTCTTCAGTAAATTATTCATTAAGGTGAGTTTTTGTCTTACATGATTTTGAGATGAAATTTGACATTGGTTCAGTCCGTTTCATTGGTAAAAGTAATGTGAATGAACTCAAAATACCAGCAAGGTTTTCCACCGTGTTAATAGCTCATACGAAGTTGGTATGTGAAGCATGGCAATTTTTGACGATTTATCCGCAATCATCTCAAAGGAATGCACAGTATAGCAATCTCCAACTGATTTATGTCTCCAGAGTGCCACACAACACAAAACTGGTGGTTATCGGATGACCGTTGGCACCAGGCCAATTTGAAAAACTTGTGTTTGTTGAATTTCATTCGATTTTTATGTCGGATTGAAGTTTTCGAATAATCGATTCTCGAATGGGTGAAGGGTGAGTTAATCATTTGTAATTAAAACGGATTCGGATATCGTCGTTCACGTTCGCTTATCGTCAGGACCGACGTTTGTCTAGTTATTCCAATTTCTCCTTCTCTTGGTGGGTACTGGAGAGCTGTTCGACTGTGTTTAATGATCGACGGTAATGCATTCAACAGAAGTGCATCGATTCCACATATAGAACCATATTGACAGTGAATAGTCAACCCTCAAACTGCGCGCCACTGTTTTTCTAACCTTGTTCAAATAGTCCAGTTTTGTGTTCAGGCCTCATCGTCAATCATCACTAGCTCTGGTGTTCCGCAGAGTATCAGTTACTGATAAAACTTTCTGACTCAACGGTGCAGATGATGTTGGTTGTTTATTGACCACTGAACGTTTTATCCAAATACTCAAATTCATCAGCCGTCCAATTGTACCGACCTATTTGATCCGTTCATCAAATACACGTCACTCTGATCGCGAGATATTTTCTCTATGCATCTTTAATGAAACCGTTGTTTTCTGTTTCTCCACTAAGTATGCGTGTGTGTGTTAATGTGGATGTGTATCATATTCACCACACCATATCTCTTGAAAGTTTCTTATATTTCCGACACCGATTACGACCAGGTGTGTGAGGTGTTGACCTAGCTGAACAATCTCGAATGGTTCGGAACAGTACTCGAAACTCGAGTACAATCAATCTGTCGTTAACAGCTCTGATGATTCAGTGTACAGGTGTCTGTATTGTCAAACTAGTGCCAACTCATAGACGATGAATTCGAATCTCTAGCTTGCTTGGAGATACAACCACATGGAAAACCTACACACGGCTTTTTAGATGTTAGTTTTACTGAAAGGTTTGAGGAGATTGAAAACCGTTTTAGACGCCACCACGAAAGTAGTGAAAATCATATTTTTGTGTATATGCAGTGTACCTTGTTAAAAGATACGTTGTAGAACGTTCAGAAGGACGTGTTTCTTACGGCAGTGTTGATCGATATGTTTTGGCCCTGAATATCCGTTTGACAGTAGCATCTTTAATCTGTCTTCCTCTCCATGCAAGCAGTCATCTGTGCAGATCTCTCGGGATCTGTGATCTAGGGTTCGTCCCAGATGTCGTTTGTAAATAATTGGTGCAAAAGAAGAAAACTGCAAATATTGACCGCTCCAAGTGGCCTCAAAGTGCACTGAGCGTTGTAATGAGCCATCCTGTCGTCTAGTGAGTGAAATGTCTGGAAAAGATAATTTGTTGCCTGTTTCTCCTTCATAAGAAGCAGAGGGATTGAGATGAATGGAAGTAAAAGCGTTTAAAAGTGAAGCAAAATGAATATTACTGGTGAAAATCAAAATATTATCTACATATCAGTTATAGATACTGGCACCATATATAGCATTGCGTCGTTTTAATTCAGACATTCCTAAAAATATATCCGCAAGTGTTCGGCCCAGTGGACTACCGATCGCTACATCATTAATATGTTTGTAAGGTAATTTTCCAAAATCAAAACTAATATTTTCTGTGCATAAAAGTACAATTTTTTTGAGGTAATCAACAAGGAGGTAAGAAGTTCATTTCCGACGTGAAGTGAAATCACACAAAAAAATCAACTGCTTCTCCGAAAGGGACGTTTGTTAATAAAGAGTCGACATCAGTGGAACAAATCTTACGCGAACTCACCGAAAGGTCCTAAACAAACCTTGTACCATTTCGAAAGCATTTTGTACTCAAATGATATAAACATCTGTAGGATAGCATGAAGAATGTCTACAGGTATCTGGCAAGCTTGTGGAATGTTGAGTTGTCCAGACACAGGATTGGCCTCAGTGGGACACCACACTTAAATGTTTTTGGAGCACCTCTTAACTGAGGTGTGCAGATTCAGGTTGGTTTCATCTGTCTGTATTGCACTTCCGACATCTAACCAATTAGCACTAAAATTTGGAGCTTCCTTGCGATTTGATTCTCTATCGAAATATCAGTCGTGCTGTCTGCGTGAAATGTTCCTATGTCCGGATGATTATCTTTCACTTAAAACTCACAGTCAATCTTGATCATTATAACTGTACCGGAACCTTTGTTTGGTTGAAGGAAAATGACGTCTTTCACTTCTCGCAATTTTTTTTGAACGTGATAGAGTCCAGATGACAAATGGCACTGTTGGCGGACAGCTGAAGTGAGGAAATGGTACGAAATATTGAGCAGCATCGCACAAAACCATGTTCTGTTGTCTTACGATGTTCGATTGTAGTTTTTTTTATCCGATCATATAAATCTGTAGTCGACCGACTGTTTTAGATGTTACTATAAATTTCAATACTACGGACAGAACCTCTAAATGTGTTAGCGTTAACTGATCTTACGATAAGTTCTGCCAGTTTTTCCGACGTACTTTTCATTCGAACGAAACAAACCTCCTTGAAGACTGCAGAGTCTTGGTTCTAGTATTCTTAATTAATACAATTTGTCTGCCCTGGAACGGATGACAATCTTTTTGTCATGTCAACCCAATCGCTGACCGATGCCACCATGATTTTTTTTAGTAACGTTCTCTTTGGCAAGGACAACTTATGCCCCAAACTGAATCAAACGCATTTTGATAGACGTGTGTAACAGTTGTGTTGTTTTTATTTTTTTAAAAAAAAAACAAGCTTATAGGGATGGACAAGTTGATGTAGCGTTTGTGTTCCGTCACTTTTAACAACGATTTCATGATCGACTGCCAGTCAAATCGATGCACTTTATATCAGTGCTTGACGTCATTCCGTGCTTCAGGTGAATTCACCGGCCGATTCTGGCTTCGTGTATTGCACCAGAGACTGCGCAAAATCAGATACGCGTTGACGACTACGCCATGGTTACTAAGAGATCGTACAAATGGTGAACATGTCAAATATTGGTGACTCACACGTGAGAGGTGCATGGTTGAATCGTAATAAAACGCCTGTTATTTACATGTTCTGTATTCCAAGAGAGATGTAACTCGAATCGGGTGCATCCCAATATCGTGGTTGATGTTGAAATTGTGAATTCCTATGCTTCTGATATTTTGATAAGTGAAAATACTTCAGTCGACAAAAAATTTGAAAATCCTTTACAATCAGACGGTTGTTGACAGCTTAGTATCTCTGTATCCCTCCAATGACAGATCGGTATGGACAAAACTCTATTTGACAACTCCGATATTGAATGCAGTCACACTTCCTAAAATGTACCTTAATCAAACTAAACACTATGGATGGTTATATATATATATATATATATATATATATCCTCTTGCTCGCAAATAATCTGATTTTCAGTTGTACGTGAACAAGCCTGAACAAACTGGCTAGTTTGGTGCCTGGTGAGTTTTTCTGTTTGAACAAATAAAACAACAGTAAATAATAACTGATTGTAATGTTCAATAGTGTTCAGAATTCATTTTTGTAAAGCTACCCAGTTACATAGATACCATTCTTGTCGAAGCACACAATTTGTTCATTTTCCAAAATGTCTCAAGCGGTATAGTTTGTTTTGTGTAAATTCCTATGCACAGCTGTGCA
>LUCH01001653.1:91880-105667 GCA_013368495.1 Paragonimus heterotremus
CGTGGAGCTAAGAGTTTGAAATTCGCCACAAATCTCACGTGAGATGTATATTCCAGCAACTTTTGTTTTTGTCATGCTCGTCACCCACACTATTATTTTTACTGGTGGGCGAACAAAAGTTTCGTTTCCGTGTGTTTCATACACAATATGGTCCGCGCAGAACCGCTGTAACCGAATGCTTTAAATCTTGTACACTACTACTCAAACAGATTATAAACAGATTAACAGAAAGCGGTCCATGGTAGTTCTCTTGTGAATGATTCAAACCTATTTATGTCAGAGATTGATTTTGACAAGTCCATTGGGTCACTGCGCATACTGGTTATGTATAACACTTGTGAGACATTTTGCCTAGTGGTATTCAATTCATTTTGGATGTAGCAGTCGTGTGGCATACAATACGTTGATGTTACTCGGTAACTGATATGCAACGGCTAAGTAATACTGACAGATACAAACTCAACTGTTATATATGAAGTTATATGCGTGCCACAAAAGGGCAATCCGTCATAGCTGGTGTAAGAAAAGATAGTCGAACAAATTTGTCTGAGTGTACGGGAAGCATTTGGTCGTTTGCCATGGCAACCAAAATCTGATATTTATTACTTTTAATAAGCATCCCCTCAAGGAAAAACAACCTGTTGTTTCTTCACAAACAGACACCTCAAAACGACATCCTAAGAAGCTCTGAGTGCTTTAGTAGTTCATCTGATGTATGGATAACGATCCTGAAAAAGACATTCCACAAAACTATGCCGTTGAATTGTTGAGAGATGACGTGGGTGAACTCTCTCAAACGGTATCAGTTAACTCATCGCGTAGTGGTGGTTCATAAGCCATGTTTCTATACAAGTGTTGTGATGTTTAGGGATGTTAAGCAGTAACCACCACAGACAGACCGCCAGCAGAGATACATTTTTGATATTATCACCGAAAAAAATAAAATATATTATAAACGGACCTGTCACTGGGACACATTCAGATATGTTTTAAGGTGTAGTTTTCATGACTGGTTTAGGCGAACTGGCAAGCTGGACTGAGATCGAAATTTGGCAGCCTATAACACGTTGAGGGGGATGGCTCTAGCTGCCGTCCATTGATTCATATTGCTATGTTTCAGCAATACAGTGCAACAATAAACATGTCATCACAAACGAAAACGGCAGCTGTTTAGAGCATTTGGGTATGACCTATACCGGCCGCTTCTTAATCACATTTGTAGGACTTTGGTGACTACTCCCGTTTGTGTGCAATCGTTCTTCTGAATGAACGTGACGTCACATTTGTGTGCTGATTGGCTACCTAATAACGTCTATTTGTAGTCTGTATGTGATGCAGGACTATACCGGCCCATGGTATTCATGCCAGAGTTGAGGATGCGATCAGACATGGCTTTGCATATTCTGGTTGACTGGTAGTTCCTTGCGTGTAGTTAGAGGAGATTTTTTTTGAAAGACCTGCACAGATTACAACACATACTAGACGACGTTTCAGTCGTACAAGCCATTAAATGGGATAAACAGGAGTGCTGTTGGAAAGTGAGACTGGACCGATAAAATTGTCTGAAGAAGCATAAGTGAACGTAAGCGACTGATTAGCATATTTCCGATTCTGTGAGATAGAGTTTACGGTTGTGTTCCCGAAGAGAAGCATGTATGTGGTGCCCGGGAAAGTGATGCAAAACTAGCAAGTTTCAACTGAAACTAGAGAATTAATTATTAATAGACCACTTACAACAAACTTAGGATGTTATATTTATTGTTATTCTCATTGGCATCGAGTTGAGATCTTGCATCTGAAACAAACTAGCTCAGAAAATAGAGTGATCCTCAATTTTTGTCGTAGACTGCATCCGAAATCGTTCAGTGTAACTCAGATGTTAGTCATATGTGACCACAGCCTTTGCATTCAGATGGACTCTACAGTCAGCCACTTTTGAGAATACGAAATAATAGACGGAAATTTCATCTTTGGTAGAGCTAATCACTTGTGAAGATTCTATACCGAACATAAAGTTGGATTTCAATCTTATTACGCACACTGTTTCGTAATGCACACTGTCAAACCGATGGTCCATCGGAGCTCATGAAGTATCCGTTTTGTTAACGAAAGCCTCACCAAAATGGGGTAAACTTACCGCAGGCTCTAAACTTAAACTTACTACATAGAAGTTATTGGGAACAATAAAGATTAAAAAAAGAGTTGACCATGGTTACAGACAGATACTTCGAAGCGCAAACGGTTGGTGAATCCAACACATATATCAATATTACATTTTTTGCAATACCGCTTCCTATGTATCACAAAGTTACAAACTATTTTGTGTACGCATTCAAGTGTTTGTGGTGGGCGTGATTTTCCTGTCTCAACACAATGGGTGTGACAAAACTATTGTGATGCAGCAGCTTTTTTTGTCATTTCATCTTACTACTCCCAATACCGGTGATGGTTTCGACACCACAGACAGTGACAATTATCCCTAGTCGTTGTCTTCTCGTTTTCCAATAGAGAACAGACTGACTAAAACCTTTGCGTAAAATGTTGAGTCTCTTGCAATAATAATGTTGTTTTCCTGTTGCTATCAGGTTAGTAATTTTGTTTTGTATCAGTTCTGTTGTATTGATGTCTTTTTTGTTTACAAATATATCTGTTTTTCTATCTAGTTTTCAACAAACAGCAACTACTTTGGCTATAAAATATTGTTGCCAACATTTTGTGAATTGTTTTGAACATGGTTTTGCTTAGTCGCTGGACAACATGAGGATGCTGCTGTTTAACATTCATACCCGAAATTTCAAACGAAACTGTGGGATTGTGTAATCTGTAACCCACGCTAGGTAACAATGCACGAAACAAGATGTAGCATTTTCTCCCTTTCTGCGAATTACCGAAGAATTTCTAAACAAGGAAAATGGTAAAAAAGTTCTTCAGTTACACAGTAAACCAAATGGTCAAGCGTATATTTGTTCCCCATGAAAATTAGATTCATTTCTTGAAATGTCTTCTGAACAACTTTTAATTGTTAGACTAATTTCCCTGTTTGTTTCATAGAAACAAAACTACGGAAATCGTTAGATTAATCGACTCAAATTATTTATCATACAAAACAACCCGTCTTATAGAGACTTGAGGAATACGGTACCTTTCTCTGTCAAGGGATTGAAGTGCTGTGTGTGTACTTTGTCGACCATTCTGAGAACACTGTTTACCTCTGTAATGATCGATTGAGAACAACAATAATTTCATCTGTATTCATATGGGAGAGACAGAGAGACAAAACCTACTGATGCACATAAATTTTTACGTTATTGTCTGTAAAACGTCGTTTGTTTCATATAGTGTTTATAATTTTAATAGCAGGTTGATGCTTTTAAAAGTGATATACTCTATTTATCGGATATTTTTCAAAGCACAAACCTACTGTACAGATAATTTCCAGGGAAAAACTTTAATGTTACTTTTTCGACGTAGTTATTAACTCTTTTATTGTAGACTTGAAGCTATCGTTGAATGTTGCTGAGAGTCTTGACCTATCGTATCCTCATCCACTGCTGGCTGCCCCTCATGTAGAATCACATGTGGATCAACCGTGCTCGCATAGTAAACATTTAAATCTCTTCTCTCAGTAGAGTTTTGTAATTGAAGTGCAGACATCCAACAGAGATGAAAGTTACAGATTGGACGATGAATCAAACTAGGGACATCGCTTCGGAATTTGGTATCCTATGAAAAGGTAGCCTGGTCTACCTGAAAAGTAACAGAACAGAACAGACTGCAGTAAATACCTCTCAACAGAATGTCTGGATTATGTCAACACATTAAATATATTTCCATAACATTGCAAAGGTCAAAACTGTCATTTATCTAATTTTTCAATTTATGTCTAGGCAATATGTCATTAGCCAAGTTTCCTATCTGCTATCGGTAGCAAGACCTAATTTTCGCATTGGGTGACCAGGTTACCCTTGGCTATCACCGACAATACTGAAACCGGATAGTTAGCCGTTTGATAACTTATATTGGGGGACATTGAAGAAAATAACAATTATTTTTTGTGCACACCTTACAACATTCCGGGTTTTGAATACTCCACATTCGCGGACACCTTTTCTCTGAATACGGAACTATCTAGAGGTGACTTTCGAAAATTAAAAGTAAAGTACGTTATTATCTTCGGCCCATATAATAAAGTAACACTGCCGATACAGGTTACTGATCAGTAGTCGGGGATTTGGTTAATTCCAAGCTGAACATCACCCACAATTGATCCGAGCAGCTGTCGCATTCCCATAGGCTTTCCAGTAGGCCCCTTTCGAAAAGAAGCACTAGACTCGAGTTGTTCTCTCATTAGCGCTCGTCAGTAATCTGACATATCGCCTAGCAGGTTTAATGGGATCGGAGATTTCGACCTGTCTAGGAAGTCCTAATCGCGAGGTTATCGATTGGAGTTAACAGACAGTAACTGTGTCTCCACTCGAGGCGATCGGGCAACCTGATCATTACTCACAAGCCAAAGTGGTTGAGCGTTCACATATGATAATTCGGTCGTGCCTAACGTGAGGTCAATGGCTCAGTGGTAAACACGGTTGTCTGCTCATGAACAGCGTGTCCGTGGTTCAAGTCCAGGCAATGGCGATGATATGCACTACTGTCGAGCTCCTCTAATGAGAGCGAAACTCGAGTCTGGTGCTTCTTTTCGAAATGGACCGACTAGAAAGTCTATGACAATGCGACAGCTGCGATCAATTGTGTGTGATGTTCAACCTATATTTGATAGTGATTATGTTTACATCTTGATATAATTCTCTTTAAAAAAAATACACGACTGTCTTATACACATTACTGTTCTCCGCTAGACAGTTGCAACCACCCGCCAGAATAACACCCGTTCATGGGTTACAGTGTGACCAACTATTTACAACCTGCAATCAACGTGCAATTAGACGGTAGCAGTCTACAGCTGACAGTCATGTTGGGTTTGGAGAAGGTGTGTCTTTGAGTGATTCCCACTAATTTATTCATACTTACCGGTCTGTAATCCATTGAGCAGCTATTCGATTTATTGCTTTGATGTTCGATGTCTTTGCAGAACAAGGTGTTATTCAGAAGTATTGATGCCTGGTCTGGGAATTGGTTAATTTCAAACTGGGCATCGCTCACAGTTAGTCGCAGCCTCCACATTCAAATGGGCATTCCAACCAGATTCTCTGAAGGGAAAAAAGCACTACACTGGAGTTTTGCTCTGGTAAAAGTTTGCTGTTAGTGCATATCTTTGCTGTGACCAGGAGATGAACTCTGACGACGTTTTCATTAGGCAACCATGTTGACCACTGTGCGAGTGACCTCAAAATTGTTACGACCGAACCATAGCATGTGAACGTTCAATCACTGTTATCTGAACTCCCAGTTGAATAAATGCTACCACTAGACTACTCGTCAGTGCTCTAAACTATCGCCTAGCAGATTTAATAAGATCGGAGATTGCAACCTGATTAAGAAGTCCTAAGTGCTGGATCATTACGTGGAGTTGACATCACAGTTACTGTCTCCCATTGAGACGATCGGTGAAACTGATCATTCTCCGCAAGCGAAAGTAGTTGAGTGTTCAGTTATGGTATTCCGGTCATGACTAAGTTGAGGTCAGTGGTGTGGTGATCAGTACGGAGGCCTCCTATAAACGTGACTGCATTTCTAGCCTCGGCCGTGGAAAGGATATGCAATACTGACCAGCCGTAACACAAACGAACCTCTCTGGTTGATGAACACCCCAGGGCCACGGATTATCTGTTGAGTGACCTAACTAATACAGAACAGGGACAGTTAATAAAGCATGAGGGTAGAAAATCTGAACTAACCAGCCGGCATGGTAGACACAGAGGCGAAGGAGGTAACCTATCGGGTTGCCACGGTCATGACCACGTAATATTTTGCGTAAACATCCGTATGCCTAGTCAGTGTTTTCCCTTTGCTGTTCTACTGGACATAATCTGCATGTTTTATGTTTGCCACCTTCAGACGAGTTCTTGACATATCTCACTATATGTCTAGTTTCTGCTGTGATGAGATTGTTCAACACAGTCTAGTGTTTCGTGATTCCCTCTGGCTTAGTTGTGCATCGTTTGTTATCGGTAAAATACAAGATGGCAGTGGAATGGACATTCATCGATTTTTGCAGTTGCATTCATACAGTTATTTTCCACTTCGAAAGTTCTAGTCGCTGACTAGTATAACTCTCGTCCATAGATCACATCATGACAAGCTGTTTGTAGTCTATAACTAACTTGCTATTAGACAGCAAGTATATTTCTAGCACTGTTTATTATGTTGGTAACTAAGAAGAAACTATAGAAGAACGGTATCCATCGGATAAAGCTAAAACCTTTTTATGTCGATGAGAACGGAACATGTTCGCAGAAATCCAACTCTACTTCTATGAGGTTTTAGGCAGATTAGTATTGATATGCTACATCAAATTTGTAAACTTTCAACGAAATTGTTTTTGAAGCTAATGTCATAATGTTTACAGTTTTACAGTTTTTTTCAAAATTAGCTATTACGGGTGTAATTTCTGACGATGGTTTCAATTATGCACACAATTTTTTATCAACTCGGTTAACATAGAAGCGGTTGGATGTCTTCTCTTTTGGTCTGTATGGAGGGATTGTCGTCCATATGTGGCAAGACGGGCTGTTTCCATACAAGATTATCAGACAGGCCCACACAACAGCACTACTCTCTAAAACAGTAACACTGTTAGATCACGAAAGAATTGTGAAAACTTAGCATTTGGTGGTTGTCAGGCCGCAGGATAGACATGGTTTTGTCGTCGTAAAATAGGATAAACCCATAAAGAAAATGGACATCATTTTGCAAGATCACCGAAAATTTAAACCAAATAAAACGACCGGAAATAAAATATCGTTTAAAAAAGCAGATTACAGAAAGACTGGAAACTTGTTTTACGAGCACGCTCACAGAATTCCATGTTGGCGAATGAAGTCAGTTGCCATGGCCGCACCACAGCTGAGGAACGTGTCGGAAATACACAAAGTTGGGGCATAAATTTGTTAGGTAGCTATCGTACATTCTGAACCACACCCACAAGATATGGCCACCAATTTCCAAAAATTTTCTTTCGCACGCCTATCGATGATATCATAAACCATGCATTCGATTGAGAGTAACTCCATTACTACAACTGTTCCTAATCATGAAACGGTTTAATTTTTGTTTTCATCTGCAATTAAAATTGAACTATAAACTTTACATCAGAATACCTGAATTATTTCATTATACTGTGCTCGCAGAATGCTAGATTCCATCTGGGGGTGGGATGTATACGAACGAACAAACGGTGGAGTTATGGATAGTCAGCTATGTGCAAACAGTAGACACAATCTGAACAAGGTTTGAACCGACGACCGTGTTAACAATTGAAGCACCTAGTCATCCGATCACCAGCCGTATGAACGTCGCTCATCAGAGATAAGCTAACAGAAATGTGTCAATTCCACAGAAAATAAGTAGAACAGACCTCCTTCAGACAATCCTGGCATAATTTAACTGAATAAGAACGATGTCTGTCACAATGCAGCTTTGGTTCAACAAGAACCATCGCGACACACTATGATTATATCATGCCGACGTACCTCTATTTCATTACACCATACTTCTTCATGGGGTTGTTTTAACATACCAGGTACATGTTCAATGTTAAGCAAGCTGGATAACCAGAGACAGAAGTGCGAAACGTTCTTCTTGAGACAAATCTCCCATTGGTAACATTATTCGACCTCTTTTGATAACATTTTATAAATGAGGAAGTTAATTGTTTTCGTTCAGCACAAATTATTTATCACCCATGAAGAGACAATATCACTATGATATTTCTGTAATATACGACCTGAACAAGTGAGTTGAAGCATTGGCACCCCTTGCAAAATGCCGGTGTGACTAATTGGATGGATTGTCTGACAGCGAAAACAACCTAAGATAAAGAAACACATATAGCGACTGTAAATCCGCGCGATGTGAACCGAACACTGTACGCATCAATCTGAAACGGATGAACTCCAAACTCTTCCCTTCTGAGTGAATGTTGTTCCACAATCACAGATGTTTTGGCTACTGGTCTAAAAATCGTTAACTCTCAGTACGAGTACTGTAATGTGATGGATGTTACGTCAGCAGATAATAACTTTTATAAAACGCACTGTACACTCTTGGTAAAGAATTGGACTGAATGATATGTAGCGCTTAGGTTGCAGGAACCTTGGGTTTCGCCCTCACCTCACAACATTTTCACCTGTCTGTACCTATTCGTCGGTATCGATTTGTTTGCTTGACCTTTACTGAATATAATTGATTCTTCAGCTGTTCCACTGCCCTTCAAGCCTTCAAGAACCTACGGTCTCGTCTGGTTGAACACAATCTTTCCAGCACTGTACATGACTGAACAACAAAATTATGTACGCAGCCAGTATAAATTTGCTTTGAAAGTGTCAGTAGGTTTGTTTCCGTGTGTAACAGTACTGAGCTGACTCGATTCTGGCAAAGGGTAGCACACGAACTCCACCTTATATTGTGCTGAAAACCACTGTGATGTGATTCTCTCTCATATATTGACAGACCATCAAAAACAAAATATCAATGTTCGCTTAGTATAAAACTAACCTACCCATCAGAGTAAGTGAATCCAAAACAATCTGTGAGAATAGGTGCACGTGATCGAGCAGGCTACGGTAAACAATCGCTAAGATGTATATCACATGACCACGTAAACCGTGGAAAAAAACGTTGGTTCGTCCTCGATATTGTAATGCGCTTGAGAAAAATCGGATTATCCTCTTTGTACTAATTAACACGGAAATCTTGGTTCCAAAAATAATGCGAATGCCCCTGTTAACTGCTCCAAAGGCAACCTTCTTCCACTCCAACAACGTGTAAGACAAGGAAAGAATTACAAGGTATTTATATGGTGCATAGCGACCTGCAAACATTCTGGAATCAGAAAATCGAAGGAACTCACTAGAAATAGTCAAGGTCACTAAGCCACCAATGAGCATAAAGGGATAAAGGTCGCACAAGAAGAAAATTACGAAGGTAAACTCTCTTGACAGTTCTGTACAGTTCCGCTCATTCTGATGGGATAAAATCGTTTTCTCTAGAAATAAGGCGGTTCTGAACGGGAAAAATGGACTCTCTAACGGAACGTTTGCACATATCTGCTAAATTTCGTTTGGGTGTCATCAAACTGGACGATTCGATAATTCTGATGGGACAGTTTTGTGGGTGAATGTTCGCAACTTCGAATCTTGTGGCTCGAACCACTGATGGTACGACCAGTTTTCACGATAGCAGTTCTTGTTTGAACTGAGTACGCATCACTTTGTAAGACCTGAAAGGTCAGACTTATGAAAACGAATAGGTCGGAAACGCTGTTTCGAAAATTTTCCAGTTAATACAGAAGGGCTTCAGAAGGGATTCCCCTGGGAATCGTCAGATACAGACGTACATTGATTACTGACATATATTAATCAAAAGATCAAACACATATGCTGCACATCTCCAACCACTACATTAATCAGCTTACATTTGACATGATTACAAGAAACGGAGTATATTGTTTACGTGCGTGGAATAGTTAGCGAACATGGGCAATGGTATATAGTGATTCAGTCAGGCCTAACATGTAGTCAATGACGGTGGGCAACACGATTGTTTTAAGAAAGCGTGGCTGGCAGTTCTAGTCCTGGCCGAGGAGAGAATATGCATTACTGAAAGGTCCAAGTTACATACACCTAAACTTCATACCATCTATCGGCAAGTAAAATACCATTCAACATGTGCATGATTTCTATGATTTCAACCTAAAGAAAAGTCGAAGTCCTAGACCGTATACTGAAGTTAACAATAGGGTTACTGTGTTTACTCTTGAAGCAATCAGGTAACCTGAGAATTACTCACAATCGAGTGTGACTGAACATCTGCACATAATGATAAATTCAAACCTGATGTGAGATTAGTAATGCGAAGGTCAACGCAAAGGCCTCACGTAAGCCTGACAACATTTTCATTCGTGGCCGTGGCTCTACTGACGAGCTCTAACGGGGGCGAAACCCGAGTCTAGTGCTCCTTTTCGAAAGTGGCTGAGTGAAGAAAAAGTCAACGGAAATGCGACAGCCGCGATCACCTGTGAGTGATTTTCGGTTCATTTAACAGTTCATCGAGTGATCATGTAAAGTAAGGAGACTTTATGGTTAGAAGAATCCGGTTCAGATTAGCCTTTCACAAAGACCGAAGCACATAACACTTGCTGCAATTGGTTTATGACATACCGCTTGTGGCTCCACTCATATAACTATTGGGAAAGGTACTTCCACCCGAAACCTTAACTTAATTGCTGAGAAAATTGAATTTTCCATTCTTGGGAATTTGAATGTTGGTCAGTTTATTCAAAATTCGAGTTTGGCGCTCGCCTCTGATTGGCCAGTTGGGTGGCTCAGCCCCCCAGCCCATAACCATAGCTGATGTATACCACTATTTTGTCTTCGGGCTGAGCAGCAAAAAAGCGTCGTTTGAAAGCTGTCTTTTCTTACTTGTTAGAGGATCTTAGTTTGTGAGAGTTAGATTCCGTTGCTTACGCCCTGATTCTCGTGGCATATTGTGATATCGTTGCGGTTGGTCCGTTATCGTGATTTTTCTTATGGTCTCTGTTTTTGTTCTTGACTTTTTCTATCACGGGATCGTAATAATACCACATAACCAGTGTACAACCGAAGGGTTAAGACAAGGAGGCATTTGAGTGGAGACTTTTGTGTCTAGCCTACCAAAGGTGGCTAGCCAGAGAATAGGCTAGTATAAAACTGGATTACATATTTCTGAGGCATAACAATAGACAGACTACAATGGTAAGATCTAGAGTGAGAAGAAGGAAATTGAAATATAATGTAAACAGTAATTAAACACGGAATTACATGCTGTTGCACTTTAGATAGGATGGGGAAAAAATCGAAAACTCAAGACAAACACGTCATTAATCACACTACATACCAACAAAGCTGAAAAATTGACGGTGTATACGAACGTAATGACTCACGTTTCTAAAGGGAAGGACGTGCCATTTAATCATTCACAGTGGCCATTGATTGATCCAGGCGAAACACAACTATAACAGATGTAAAGTAGTCGCATCTAAATTACATGTCGTCGCGTGGTTGACAGTGTACGATGAGTATGTTGATAACCCAACAACAAGTCAAGGCGGCCAGAACCTTTGCGGTCACATTCATCTGAACATCACACAGTCATATCATCACAACCTATAACAGTTGTAGTTCTTTTGCATGCAACGCGTCCCATTTCGTAGCCACACAAATGTTGCTCACTGAACCTTCGGACGTCCGTTCAGATAGAACCCATACAGATCGTTCAATTCAAGGTTGACTCCCAAGACGTAAAATCGATATTCAACCATAATTTATCAATGCATTATTGATTACTTTGTTTCACCTAAGTATTATTGTCTTTGAGGATTTTTGTGGACAATATAAGTTGCCTACCACTGGTTTTCAGTCGCTTCCTTCATTGTACCTCACAACATCTCAGGTGTCACGTTAGTAATTGTAAACTGTTGTTTATAAAAGCTACACACAGTTTTCGCTATCCTCCAGGCACCTCTTAAACACATGCTGATTTCTTGCCGTAACCGTTTCTATCGCAACAGATAATCACTGTCAAATGATGACTCATTCAGTTGTATGTAGCACCAGCTGTAAACTACTTCTTGGCCTTCGGGTACCAGTTATTATAAGTGTTGAATTTTCACTGAATTCATCGTCAGACTGTCGTGTTGATGTGACACGCTAAGTGGACTGATATTCAACCAAACGTGTGGACAGAACATTATGAAGAAAACGGTCGTCGATGCATAAAAAAGTGGCCAACGCTGGTCCCGGTTGTCTATCATGTTGAAGCGTGATGAAGGGCTTATTTTAGTAGATAGTGTACCAAAATTTTGGTGGAACCATTCACGTATATATTACAGATTGCATTCAGGCTGTGCGATAGACCTACCACAATGACACGTTTCAATACAATGCTCGACTCACAACCTTAGGTTATGTAGTTCCATACTAGGATGTTAAATTTTCCAAACGGAGTTTGTTTTGTGTTAATGAACATTCACTCAGCTAACCGAAGTTCGTCTCAAGTCGTCCTTTTTCATTCGTCCAAAAAAAACGATTCAAACTAAGGACAACAACAAAGAAAACAGTGCTTTTATTAAAAAAACAGCTTTGTGTTGGTAATCTGACAAAGCCAAACCAAAGCTATAATCAGCTAGCAGGATGGAAAAATGTTTAAATGAATATTTTACATCTACCGTTCAAAAGCAGGAAAGACTCGGATTCGTATGAAATTTTCACGTAGGAGTACGCAATAATTTGAGTTAAGTAAACACCAGATGGACGATTTCAGTTGATAATGGAATACTTATCAAAGCAGAAGATATGAAACACCAAAAAGAAATTCACTTAACATGAGCATCACTCACAATCGATCGCACCGATCGCATTCTTGTAAACTTTCCTTTGGTTGACAGGTTTGGAAAAGTTAAATTATATTCTAATTTCGTTTTCTTTAGAACTGGTCACTAGTGCATATTCTTGCCACGAACAGGAGCTGAATTCCGGCCACACTCTCATGAGGAAATCGCGTTGCCCACTGTATCATTGAACCCTAAGTTAGAATGTACTATTGTATGCAGACACCCAGCCAAATTCGATTATGAGTCACCTTCAGATTGCCCTATCGTTTCAAGAGAGGCTGTTGTGAGGCGAAAGCCGGAGAACTTAATAACCTTTGGTACGGAACACTGGCTGATAGAATGCAATATTTAAAGTTCCAGATAACTGATTATATATATCGTGGTGGGATAACGAGGAACACCTGAGACCACCCAGTCAGTTTTTGAGTAGCCGTTGTAAGACATAAGAGAGAAGATTCAGGTGCATTCTGACCGATATTTTTACTAATATTAATGTCAAATTTTTGTGATTTTATCTAACTCGATTGTGAAAGCCTCAGGTTTGAATGGATTTTCTAAGGGAATCAACCTAATGTGGTTGATGTCCGCCGAGAGAGTCTGCATTACATCATGAACGAAATGAGAAAATTTTCCGGATCGGAAACACATACCAATATGACGCATTCATAAATTTGATATAACCGTTTGAAATAGGATCGCTGTGATAGAGCCAGTGTCTGTCCTTAGTGAACTTATGGATCACAAGCAATGAGGCAGGCTTCGCAAATGTTACTATGTTGAAAGTGGTGGGTATTCAACTGTATGAAGGACATCAGTGCTACCGTCTGGTGAACACGTTCAGCAAATAAATGTGAACATCCTAGACAATCGAATGAATCACGTTAGCGGAAACTAGGACACATGACAGATCTCATGACCATTGCTAACTGCGTCCTCCGCAGCAAAAAGAACGTCAGTGCCTATCATAGCTAGTCCCGTACAACTCACGCCAACTCAAACACCCTTCGGAATACAATGTCAACAACACACAAGACAGTGCAAAATACACCAGACGGCCACAAACTGATATCTATCGTTTAAATAAATGAAATATTTCATAGGATTTGTGTAGTTTGTTTCGTCAAATGGTGGCTGACTGAACAACGTTCACATTGCTCGCAGAAACCACATCTCCATCGTATTCACATTACTCCGTCTTCGTCAATTTACACGTTCAGAAGTGATTATCTCCAGCCACTTG
>LUCH01001654.1:0-12146 GCA_013368495.1 Paragonimus heterotremus
GGTATGGGACACGGCCGACCCGTGATGTACGGCTACATTCTTGGTGAGGAGTATGCTTCACTATGTAGACCTTTGGACGTTTCTCGGGAAATGATGGGCGAACCGACTGCGGTGAAAACATTTGTCACAGATAAGATGGCTGCGCAGATGAGACCGGCCAATGTAGTGTTCGGCTGCGACATCCTGCTGTGTTGCTTTCATGTACGCAATGCTGTACGTAAGCATGTAAGTGGGCAAAATTCGTCCTTCATGTTTGTTGGAGGAAAAACTCTTTTCGCAGTCTTTTTTTCTTCCACCGAATGGCTACAGCAGAAAATGAGAAAGAGTAAGTTGCACTGTTACACTATGAACCGTAGATTTAAGTGTGATCTGTACATCATCGGCCAAACGGATAAGAAGTTTTTGAATTATTTGTTGTGTAACTGGCTGCACACCAAGACGAAGTGAACCATTCATGTTCGAGGCGATGTTGTTCATTTTGGCGATCGAACGGATAATAGCCTGGAGAACGCAAACCGTCGGTGGAAGAAGAGAAAGCACCCAAGAGACTACCGAGCTGTCGTTATTCAGAAAATATGGAACCACAGTTAGTGACCGCTACGGCAGTATGGAATACAAACGCCCTATGGGTGCGGCCGTCATGAGGTTGTGGAGATTAAATGGTACGTAAAGAGCACTCTTCAGAGAATGACCAAGTTCGGGAGTCACCTTGTTCAACAAAATCTGAACGGACGGACTCCAAGGTTTCCTTTGGAAATAGTGTCTGAGTGTAAGGTAAACACTTCCCTGGTGATCACTTTGAACATTGCAGTTTCACGTGCAACAAGGAAGCGGCGCTTTTGTCGTCGATAGCGTACACGGCACACGTGAATGTACTTTTTCCCGTACAATATGGCTTTCACGCATTCGCATTCTGCCGGTGTATCGGAAACATTTCTATCCCTACGGTAGGGTCTTGTTTAGCTTTCATTTCTATTTACAAAGGTCACGTCCCCATTTATGAGCGGTGGCTGACAGAGTACAACCTGCCCATTCGACGGATGGTAGGCCCACAGCTTCTATCGCTTGCTGCAGGTAATTTCATTTGTCACTATGAAGCCCCGCATCATCTACTCGAAAAACTGTATGACTGCAACAGCCGCACGGCGGTGACTTGTTTTTGCCAGTAAGACAGTGGAACGTGCCAAGACTGGCTTGTCTTTATACGACTTCCGCATGGATTCAGATACGAGCGGTATGCAGCCCAGGTAGGTGAAGTAGCCTAAATCAGGATTACCGTGTGGACAGCGATGACTCCGTGCAGATGGATAACTAATGCTCTGATGCAGATCAGCTGATTTTTCATTCCAAATGGCAGACAGACGAGTGTCCATTCTGTAGCAAACAGCTCCACCCTAAGTCGCCTGGTAAGTGCACGTTTCAAATCCTTATTTTTGTCAGTTCCCTCTACTTCAGACGTTGTCCGCACTTCTCCAGTAATTATGGGAAGCAAGTTCCGCACACAGCTCACAACGGGTGTCGACTTAGGCTGGCCCGCCGGCAATGTACCGCTCGCACACGGGTCGAAGAAAGCGTAAACCAACATCACCTGGAACGATTATCTTGTTTATATAATTGAAGAAAGTTGGTTCCTCGATATATGCATACACAGATTTCTTACGGATATCAGATGCGATGAACGACATGATGATGAAGACTTCATCTGATTACCAGTTCCAGTCATTCGGAAGAAAACCCATAATACATGAAAACCGAAGGCTACATTCTGTGCTGAAGTAGGCGGAGGTAGTATGTACATTTATTCACAATTATTAAATACATAATTTGAAATTCTATCACCACGCTGTCGTCCCCAGTGACTTCACTCGTCCATCCAAGTGTTACAGCATAGGGGACGGTTTGGCATAGTTCGTAAGGTAGGATGAAAGGACGGAGCAGTTATGAGTGTCTCAGCATGAAGTACAGTTTGGCATGACTCGTAAGGTAGGACGAATGCGCTGATAATAGCTTAAGTGAACTGGATGGAACAGCTGCTAGTGTGAACGCATACTACATACTTAAGTGAATTAGTGCGGCATAATTAGGCGGTAATCATGGCTTGAGTCAACCGGACGGAGCAGATACCAATATCAGCTCAAGGCATGTGAATCGGGATAACAAACGCGTGCAACAATGTCAAAGTATATTATATAGTTCACAAAATCTTCGTGTAAGGTAATGGGAACAGCGGTTTGCCGATCATATCTTCAGGATTTCGTTTTCGCCGAATGATCTCCTGAAGGTGATCATTATGGTGGTTGGCTGAAAGCGAAAACAGTGAATATTGTAACCGGCTCACTCGATCATGTCCTCGGTTGAGAAATAATAAGTTGACTGCGTTTCGTCTGTTTCCAGGTTAGATCGCCATGAACGCTGTGAATGTTGTGCTGTTCTTGGACGCCCAGGGTAGCAAAGTTGTGAATGCTTCCTCTAGCGTAAAGGGGGTATTGCCACATATGGAATCTTTTCGAACGGAATAATGTCGCCTACATGGTACACATTTTCGCCGATAGTCGTTTGCACACCTCGTGAACTAAACCGAGTTTTTGAGAAGGCAGAAGATTTAGAGGAAACTCTTCCCACGTCATCCATGTTGTGTGTGATCACACTAGTAGCTGCTCCGTCAGGTTCACATGAGCCATGATCAACGTTGATAAGCGGAAAACGGGAGAATTCAGAATGAACTTGTATCCAGACCGTTGGGGACAAGTTGTAATTACCTCCTTTAATTCCGGCCAAAAATGAGATGATATACTGGCAGCCGCCAGCGAATTCTGTAGCCGGCTATAGCATAGACCACTTGTCATCGGAATCATAATCGTCCATGATACGAAGTTAGTAGTGTTGTAGCTGAAGTGGTAGAATTGAGATTCAATGTTTTCGTCGGATAGCTAACGAATATAAATTTGGCCAGTTTCTTTCAGATAAATGAGCATTGATTCGCATACATGTGGCAAGCTATATTCAAGAACAGTCACTAAACAATAAACAAAACAATACGCACGTTGTTGATGATGGAGCGAGACGGGTTACCCATGGTTACAACACACCGTAGTTAAAAACAACCAGGTGATGACGTCGATCATTTTCAGCCGGAAATACTATCAGGGAACCAGGGTGAACATATAATTTAGGGGAATAATTAACCGGCGACCGTAGTGGCTTGGTTTTAATTAGAAATTACTGTGATATTTCGATTTCAACGCAATGCAAACGCAACGTGGTCGAGAATAACAAATTCAATTATATCCACAAAACCACAAGACGTTGAGCGTTTCTGCGGGAGGAGATCACGTATTTCACAACGAAAATCCCGATGAAAGCATTTACAGAACGCAAAATCTATTAACAAAGCTAACATATGTTGGCAGGGACGATGCTTCAGACAAAAAAAGGCGAAAGTTTTTTTTCAACAAATTAAGGATATGGACAGTGGTTAAGTATAGCTGATTTTTGCATTGCAACGCAATTATTATACTCGATAAGATATGTATATACTTGTCTCGTAGTGTGCTTTTCAATATTTGGTGAAAATTTTGAAAAATCTCTTTTGGAGCCTAAATAACCCTTTTTCAACTCGCTTCGGCCTTGAAGCACAATGTAACGTATCGTGCTGCCGTGTTGTTGACGCCACTTTTGTTTTTGATTGTGCAAGTCGTGTGCACGTCTTACTGGGCTTTTGGCTAACGATTGTTTCCATTGTATCCTTTCACAGGACTCGTTGGAACCCGTACTTCAGAAGAACGCTGTCCCCCTGTGTCTCCCCGTTGCTCAAAGTTGGTTTACGAGTGCAACTAGTACACGAAGACAGAACGTCTGGCTTGCTTGTGGCAACAATACCGGGGAGTGTTCTTCAGTGTCATTTCTTCTGCACGTCACCTGGTCTCCATTCCAGCGTACGCCCTGAGTTCATGGAAAGGTTAACAGCAGTGGTACCAACGTGTGGTGAATCACGGTGAACTGCCTTACATTGAAGTAGGTTGTACGCATTTCTCGCCTTTGTAGTTTTATAAAAAGCTTAGTACTCATGTTTCAACAACAGTTTGATTATCAACATTATAGTCACTCTTTCCTGCTTAATTGCGTTCAAATTCGAGTTGAAAACATGTGGTTCCACGTCTATGACATCGATTCTCATGAACTTTTACCCTCAACGTAGAATGCGACTCTGCGTTATTTTTGCATTAACCCCTATGCCACTGAACTACAGCACGTTTCTTGCTTACGTCTTCGGGAGATTGAAACTAAGAAATCTTCAGGGAACAAAATTCTGAGATTTTAAGAACTACATTATGTCACAAAATTTCAGCAACTTTAATGACTAGAAGGTAATTTTTTAACTGGAAGTTAACGGAATTATTCACAACCTACCCATTACACACACCCCATTCACATGACCTACACGAACGAAAAGTAGAACGACGCCAACAACACAGCATCACGCCCTGGTACAAAATGCAACTCTAGCCTGTGCGCGCTTGCTGGTTACGGATGCTTTACACTAGAAATAATGTCCAGAGGGTCATCGATGCGTATCAGAAACAACGGCGGACCAGGTATAGATCATTAAGGAACTCCAGCGACAACTGGGGAAGGAGAAGAATGGTCTGATTTGTTGTACACACTCAAATTTATGCTACCAAGAGAGGATGTAATCCAGCGCAGAGGACCTTTCCTTGGATGCCATTAAGTTCTAACTTATGTACACGAAGATCGTGTGGGTCGGAGAAGATGGCTTTAAAGATGTGGCCATCGTCTTCAGCTTCTATCAGGCCATCGTTGTAGACCGGCGCATTAGTTATATGTGGCTTGGATTAGGATGCTCAGAATAATGAATGCCAATATCAGGTGCCCCCTCTGTCTGCTCTATTTCAGGTAGAAAATATTTAGTTCGTTAAGCCACACATCCCAGGAGCTGCTTCCGTCGCACATTTCTGAACAGGTTACGGAATAAGTTTGTTCCGCTGTGAGTGAGGGGGGCAAGCAAGTGTCTCTTGCTCGAGGCGAGGACGAATAATGTCGTCGTAAACGTTTTTGAAGTGTAATCGCTTGAGACTCTCGAAGAAACTTCATGTGGGTAAGTTTGACCTCACTTTTTGCATTTGCCGAGGTATTTGGCCATTCCACTAAGCTTGAGGACACAGCGCCCGTTGTTGTCAACTAGATCCGCCTAAACACCCACAACGAAGGGTGTGTGGGTCTTTGATATCGGCTTCAGCGGGCAGTTCAGGTGGTAGTTCATCCTGGCCAGAGTCAAAGCGCCTAGTTTGGGGACGGATTTTTTGATCATTCCGGGCTCTGGATGGGTGGCCATAGGCGTCTGCTTGCTAGTAGCGTTCATTCCACTTCCATTCACGGAGCATGAGCTAAGACAAACGGGTCCGGCATAAGCTACACCAGTCGGGAGACTTTCAACAAGTTTCATTCACTTCTGAGAACGTTCTTTGAACTGGTGCAGCCGCCAGGTTTCCTAAGTCAGCGAGACACGCAACGGTGCATTGCCAAAGAAGAGCCACCCATACGCGTACGACCACATCAATTTGATGTTGGTAAACTTTTGATTGCGCGGGATGAACATAAACGCATGCATTATCCGTTCCCAAAGCACCAAGCGGTCATCTCCGCTGCATATGGTAAGAAACAATCCTCTTGGTGATTGGAGGCCGTCTGATGTTTACCGCGCTTTGAGCAGTTTAACGATCGCCGGTGAGTATCTGGCACCGAGTATTTGGACTTTTGTCTTGGGACCAGCCAGTAAGGGCGTAATACTTATGTCGGAACTTGTCCGGCAATACCTTGACGCCCGAGGTGTAACACGAAATATGTCTCACATCTTCATAACCGCACAATTCGAGTTGCATGAATTGCCTTATATGCCTTTCGAGCTGAGCAATGCAGCATAAACATTTAAGCCTTTCACTGACGAAGTTTTGAATGGATTGGATTTTGCGCATGCCGACTTGAATGATGGCTTTGTTGTCAGCGGATCATGAGCAAGACACCGAATTTACGTTCACGAGGTCAAAGTTAGGGTTTTAGTATACACGTATCCACAACTGCCTTTGGCGTCCTAAAGCCAGATTTTGTCGGACACCCCATCAGTCCCTCAAGTGTATGACGTTAACCTCCTAAGGCTGGCGCATACATTCCGCTACCGTCCACAACGAAGCAGCTTCGTTGATTCCTCGAAATTACAAACTTTTTTCCCAAGTATACTTGCGCCTTTGGCGGTTTTACTGGACGGTCTAAACAAAATTACCACATTGGCCTCAGGTGAACTACAAGCGTTCGAAAGCGCAGAGACGCAGTGCGGTGAGCTTTCAATATTCGCATTCGGATCTAAAAACCCGCTTGTTTCTCCCGACAGGCATAGTCGGGTCACCATCTGGCAATGGCGCCAAGCAATTTGTAGATAATGCACACTAACCAGTCGCCTTTTTATAGAGACCAAGGCTGAAGCAAGCAAAATATAGTACTTTCAGAGGTCGGCTATTCGCTGTCTATCTTAGCGTCAAACCCTTCCGACATTTATCGTTGCATCAGCACATCACCATTGTTACGGATCATAATCCAACGATGCGCGCTTATTGTGTCAAGCCCGATAAACACTCACCAGGAGGGATTCGAAATCACAATTTCGTCCCATGACTTTCGATAGATATAGCGTGTGATGAGGAGGGCATCAGTGCAGCGGCCAACGCAATTTGCCAACCAGGACTTGGTCATATCCGTTTACCACTCTTCTCAGCTGCACGTTTCAAGTGAAGGGTGATACCATGAAATGTCTAGATTCACCGCCAGAATCAGTTCCAATTTTCTTTCCCGGGAACGGTGTGCACGCTAAACGCAGCTGCTTGCGATTGGTAGACCGGAAATATTTCTGCAACCTTTTGGGTAAAGTTTTTAAAGTTATTGAAACTGTGGTGGTGTCGTGGGGTGTCTCAGCTCCTGGAGTCATAGATTTCTGTTGGTGATAATCGTTTCCACCACAATGTGCTCATCCATCATTTCTCCAAATATTTCGAACAGCCTATGCAGTGGAGCATACTTCTTGCTACAAACGTACCCGTACATCACGGGTCCGCCGTGTCGCGCGCCATCAGTTGCTAGGACCTGACATAGCTTCCAGCTTCGTAAGTATGAGGAGATGCTTAATGACATAATTATGCCTGTTTGCCCCGTGAGTGGCATCCACATTCACAGCACACTGGAAGCGTGGGAATAGTTCAGTTTGCGTTCATTGGGCAAAACAGATATGTGTACATCTGTCGCCTTCATCCCTCATGATGGGCACTAAACCTGTTGCTCTCATTACGGACAGCACTTTCTACAGATTCTCTAATGTTTCTTTACCACTGTCACTTAGCAAACTCACTTCATATTGCAGACTCTGTATTGCGGTGAATGTTTCCAGCCTCTGTGGTTGTGATAAACTCCATGTAAACATCCGCCGCAAACGGCTAAATGCCCGCAGTTGGTGTGGTGAATTTGAACAGGCTCCTGCATTCATTCAACTCATTGACGGCGAATCCTCGATTCGTAGAGTGGGGCTCACATAGCAGTCGACTGAGAGCGTGGTTGTACTCTAACTCGGAAGAGCTCAAGGCCAGTTGAACATTTAGTCGGACCACGTGGAATGGTGATCAGCAACGTTTGTTGGGAAAAATTGATTATTGAAACTAACAACAATTAACCCGCTAGACACGTCGCATGCCCACGGCGTACAGTCCTATGCCATTTATACTTCTTTTACCGAAAACAAATCTGCATGGTATTCAATTTACCACGTTAATTCACTATATCGTACATCGGGATCCCCTCACAAATGAGGCTTTTCCCACGAACGTATATAACGCCCACACCCTCCATGTGTTTCCGAAGGCACACTTAGAACTACGAGAAAGTCCGAAATTCACGATTCCCAAACAACTTTTCGAAAGTCGGACTTCAACAAATAAGACAAAATAAACTATAAAAAACTAACTAAATAATACATTGAAAAATGTCTGAGCCTCCATATGTTAACGCTGCCGCGTGCAATCAACCGGAGCAACAGCAGCTATACCGAATTTTGAAAATGACATGCTACAAGGTCGTCTTCGACTAACGGTCAGTTGTAACGGGCGGATGTGTTTTCATGACGCAGATATCGGCGATTTCAAAGCTTGTGCCCGGTAGCAAGCAGATAGAGCGGTGTATTTCGGCAAAATAACTTTTTTAACCACTTCGATTGAAGAACGCACGGTCTACGACTAGCATTCAAGTCTCCTCTCTGCACTGTGGCGAACGACACTGCATTATTTCCACGGAAAGCCAGGTGAGGGTAGGAGCTACATAATGGTTGGGGTAATCCAGTTATGTCTTTTCCTCTGGAAGGTCACGATGGATGTTCTCCAGAGCATTCTTTTTGGAGAATAACTGTGAAAGTTGCAATAACCTGGGCTCTGCGGTGGCGTTTGAGAAAAGTGCATATGGTCGTATCCACATCTGTTGCTGCGTACGTCACTAGTGATCAGACGTCACTGTTGGATCCTATGCGAGTCACTGTATAAGTGGTCCTGAAAAGTGATGTCACAGTGAAGTTGTTGTAGCGAACCGATAAAATAACTTAAAAAGCCAGAACAAGTGAAGGTATTGTCCAAACGGAATGTTGATAACGGAATATAAAGACGGACGCTGAGTTCATCGATGAGGAAGCGAAGTCAATTCGCGGTGAAGACTCATGAAATTGGACCAACCTCCGAGTTAACTGCTCGAAGTCTGGCTGCGTTCGTTAGCCAGAGGACTATAAGTATGTATTGCTTGGCCGATGACCTTCTTCTGACGTACTGTAACAGAGAGATATCGAGGCAGTGATACGCAGACGACGTGGTAATAGTCCACCACATTTTTTTCAATCCAGTTCACCCCTGTACTCCCCGACGACATTGTCGCAGGAAACTGCTTGGTATTCTAGTAGATAACGCAGAAAGCTGCATTGTGTGTAAAGCTCTCCCAGCGCAAAACTCCCCTCATCAGACCGTCGTTGGGGTCAGTCGTCACGGCGGATCGTCAGAATCATTTGAACGTCGATACGACACGCATCACACTGTGATATATTTCTCACCCAGTGGTTTTGCTAGTTCTGCCAGTCTGCTGTAGCTCTGTTTGATGTATACCACCATAATCGTCATCTATCTCCCTCTCTCCAACCCACTCATGCACTATATTTATAGCCAAGAAGTTTATTTGCACGTACTCGCTGCTAACCACATACTATCCGTATTCATGTCTGTCTTTGCTTTGATGAATATAATGTCCAACTCTGATACTGTCGTGTCCACAATGCATTAAGTGGGCGGCAGCCGTTATCAGACCTTGTTCCGCAAGAACTGCAGGCTAGCCATCTACAGCTCGACACCCTCCTGGTTCTGCAGCCAACCTACTGAACCTACTCAACGACTCAGCGATTAATACACAGGTTCGAAGCAGAGAGTTCAGATTGCTTGCAATCATTTGGTTTGTCTCAGTCGGTGTCATTTTGAAGTCTGTTGACCTGAATGGCAGAAACTAAGAAAATGGGTGTAGCACCGCCTTCTCAGATTATAGTAACTATCGACTAATGAGTGATATCACTGTCCTGTTTCAAGTATATGGGGGAATGGCAATGCTTTAAAAGGGACTGCAGGATTGCAACTGAAAGTCTTGTAAAGAAGGCTGTTCAACTGTCTGATGATCCTGTAAGAAAAGAACAGCTGCCTAAGGATGGTCAGGGAACGGAAATTTTAGTGCTTCTTGACATGTGTTAGGACCAAACCGTCTTCGGGAAACGCAATTGAAAATAACAACCCCTGAATTTTGAGCGAGATTTCGATCAAAATTTCTGCGTTCCAAAGTTGCAGGCGATAGTGTGCAAAAACATTGGCTGGTTGTGACGGTCAGTATCGGCAGTAAAAATGTACCGTAATTTAGAAGTCGACCGCTTGAAGTGGAACAAACATTGCGAGATGGGTAAGGAAAGTTTCCTCGCAAGCCCCGTTAGTAATATAAACAGAACAGTAAAGGTTCGCCTCCGATGAAGCACGTCAAGTGAAAGCAAAGTTGGTTACAGATGCTCTTGAATGAGCATAACAATATGCAGGGGTGAGTACGGTTAAGTTGCAAAACTGAGATGGAATGGGATACAGAGGGACAAACGGAAAATTTTCAGCATCAGAAGCGTCCGGGGAAAACTTTCCAACATGTCCGACATACGCGCGACACAGCCTATGCTCGTTGGACATAATCATATGATGGGATGAAGAATTGTTCCACTAATTCAACCGTAAAACGAAACATGTGGGAATTAAAGTTCCGCAGAGTTACCGCCACCCAAGTGTCGAGAATCTTACGCGGCCTTTCTTCAGCCGATGACTAGTTTAGCTGCCGCGTGCTGGACACGCTCATCATGAGGTTTGTCGACCTCTAAACCGATATTCACAACCTGATCAACGCTCTCGACTGGCGGTCTTCCACGAATCAGGCGAAACGTTTGAAACGCTTTTTTGTTCATGCGGGGAAAACTAAGCTTCATCGTCCTGAGAGTTGCACTTTTTGATGCTATCTCGTGATGAAACGCGAACGATTAGTTGGACAGTATCCAGATACATAGGTGTCCCTTTAGATCAATTTTCGTGACATGCATACATCC
The DNA here is from genome assembly GCA_013368495.1 of Paragonimus heterotremus. NCBI lineage: Eukaryota > Metazoa > Platyhelminthes > Trematoda > Plagiorchiida > Troglotrematidae > Paragonimus > Paragonimus heterotremus. Next base: position 10,709 of record LUCH01001654.1, read on the forward strand.
GTGTATACTGTGTCGAACGAACTATGAATCATGAGGACATTACCACACCAAGCAACATGTGGGCACACTTGTTGTCATTTATTGGGAGGTTGCAATCGAATGATCAACAACTGGTCGCATCAAGACCAGTCTGTAGTGCAATGCTCTGGAGTCACTGATATTCTAGGTTTTTAAGTCATCGGCGTGTAAAGCGCGTCGTTAGATATATTGTCAGGAAGGTCATGGATGTACGTAGAAAGCCCTCGCGGAACCCCCAGCAGAAGCCGGGACGGGACACGAATGGTCTGGTCCGATTTTAACCACAAAAGCTTTGTTATGGAGACAGGTTGCAACCCATCATAGAAATCCACGCTGTATACCACAAGCTTCCAACTGCTATCTGACGGGGGTCATGTGGGACACAATGGTAGGCTTTGGCGAGATCAGGGAGGGTAGTACTTGAGATTGAGCCATTAACTTGTGTTTCCATCGAATTGTTTATGAAGACCAGCATATCCGTTGTGCATGACGGGGTGGGAAGAAAACCATGCTAGGAAGACGACAAAAGATTGTTTGATAAGAAGTATCTGATGATGGTGCACTTTAATTGGCGCTGTACTGTCTTGCATAGTATAATTGTAAGCCTGATTGGCCGATGACTAGCCGAGGAGTGACGGTCACGCAAATAGAAGATGTTATGACCGTGGCATTTTTCCATGTACTGGGGCAAGTGCCAGGCCATAGTGTCTGGTTAAACAACCTAAAGGGACTTCGCACGACTAGCAGCTGTCTCTTTGAGAAAGCTAGGTCGGATCTTCCCAGGGCCCAGCGCACTGTATGAATTAACTTTGTGTAGAAGAGCTTCAAAATCTAGCGCAGAAAATTCAGCGGGATGAAGTGGTTGCAGAAAGCTCCGCAGTTGTGAAGTAGGGTGCGAGCTCGACGGTGCGACGCTGCGGATTAACAAATGCTACTCTTTTAGCAACTCAGCCACAACTATTGGGTCGGAGGAGGTCTACTGGTGGGGCAGTCGCAGAAAAAGAGCCGAAGGTTTGTTCTTTCCAAGTCAGTGTGTGCTTAAATAAGGTTATGTTCACGCGAGCCCTCTGGCGAATCTCTTCTTATACTAGTTTACACCTATTTCGGACAATGTGGAGAGCACTTAGGTCCTGCGTGCTTTCCAGAGGATTATGCTTGGTGTAGTGACCGACGATCGTGTGGCTTCTCTAAGGATCCCGGCTACAACCGTGTTTTCTTGCTTGTCTGTTCTGTACACATGACTGCGTATGCCTGCAATAGGAGGCCTGATACGAACTCAGTGCCACTTTCTTCATTTGTGCAACTAATTGCACGCAGTGAATGCTTGCCGCTTTCTCAACGACTTTGAAGAATGAAATAATAGATAAGTCGTTGAGAAAGCGGCAAGCATTCACTGCGTGCAATTAGTTGCACAAATGAA